>JABWIB010000215.1:96376-123709 GCA_016617825.1 Platyplectrum ornatum | reverse complement strand
TAAAATGTATATTAAAAAAAAATATTGGATTTTAGAAAGTTCAATTTTTCCTCTTGAGATTATATATTTATTTTTGTGGAGAACTTTATTTATTTTACATATACATCCAAGCTGCATTTACTGTAAAAATTAAACTAAATGAGGAGACTGCAAGAATTTACTTTTCTTTTTTAATAACTTCACTCCTACTGACATATTACTACGCCTCTCCCTATCATATTAGTAAATGAGAGAAAATATATACAAGAACAGCACATAATTCACACATCTTAAGAATAATTTCAGTTTCACAGTGAGTAGAAAATATTGTGGGATTACTATTTACCACAACTTCTTTCTACACAAAAAGAAATCACCTAAAAAGAAATGAAGAATAGCATTTTATATACAGGCAGTGTGTACAGTGGAGTGCAGACATGACAAATAATCCTTCAGGTGGAATCTATAGGAGTTACCCTTCTTTAGGAAATGTGTACAATGTGCTGAATTAATGGTCCACGGCACATAATAATAAAGCAGCTGAATGGCACTAACCTGTGTAGTGTATCAAAACAATAAGACCGAAATGTTAGTGTAGTATGATATGGAAAGGTTCAATTACATCAGCTGCATAGATAAATAACTATATTTCATTCTTCTCTTATGCTGCACCACAACTTGTAATTGTGCAGATTCTTGTTTATATCCCCACTCTGTCTTATTAGAACACTTTCACATTTGCTGTTGGAAGTGTTAGTACAGCAAGACTCAATATATACAGAAAGGTGGGAGACATGTTCAGGAGCCTTGGGTCATCCTGCAGCAAGGCATGTTGAAAACGGATCAAGAACGCAATGACAACCATATTATTAAAGCCAAGATTGCCGTTACAATGGTGAGGACAAGGATGATGATACAAATCTTCTTTCGGGACTTTTTCTGCAGAGGAAAAACAAAACCGAATATAAACAACAGTAAACTTTTACTAAAAGGTATACGTTTGTGACAAATTTGCCCAATTATGTAAACACGCAAAAATAAATCTCCACTTCACACTAGAAATATGGTGTACACCATTACTGTCATACATTCTTTCTCCTATTGCTGTTTCATTTTTACATTTGTTTCAAAAAAATAATCTATATAGCTATAGTCAGCACACTCTCTAATTAGCAGTTTTGCACTAATTATTACTCATTTGAAAAGTAATGTTACCAAGAAGAGGAGATGGGGGTGTCCAGCCAGAAGAAACTGCAAGTTTATATGACTGAAGGTAAGTAAGCATTAAAATTTATATTTTCCCAAGTAATTGGACTCCGAATACAATATAAAGAAGCTTTTTATTAATGATTGTGTCCAAATGACACCCAATAACACATTTACATTAACATAACTATTGTAAAATAGTAAAATCAGGGTGGAAGGGGGTTACTATACTGAAGGGTGTCAATCATGCAGCAGTACCAGATTTAAGCCATGCTGGCACCTGGTTCCACAGGTGGCACAATGATGTGGCACACATGCTTGTTGAATAAACAAGGAGCAGCATTTGTACTAGGTGATGTTGGCACCTGTGGAACCACAGGTACTAGCATGCGGCATAGTTACTATAGCTGTTGTATACTATTTCCATTCCCCTAATAATAATAATGATTTTAAACTAAAACCACTTACCATTCAGATGTAGCCAAATTGTACTACTGTTCTGGCTGCTTCTCACCCCTGCACCAGCTGGCTTGTGGAGCTTCAATTACTCATTCTAGTAGAAGACTCATTAAAGCATCATAAGCCAGCCGGTGCAGAGGAGAGAACCAGGGCTTGTGGGGCTTTCTTTGTTTATTTTTCTTTTACAAAAAAGTGGGTCCCAATTAGGACCTAATCACCTAACACCCACCTCTTTTGTAACCAGCGATTTACTAGAAATTTACCATTGATTCACAGTGAATTTAGAAATCACAGTTTAAATTCTTAAAATTCTATGGTAACCATGTTAAAAATCGTCATGCTAATTTTAAAAAAAGCAATTTTTGGATTAAAAAAATAAATAAATAAATCATTTGAGCATTAAACAGCAACTAAACAGTGATGTGAACAAATTGCTGCTTAGTCATACCCCGTTCACACTGCCCGGGTTGACAGAACTGTCTGGGTAGTGCGCTCAATGTGAACAACGGCAAAATTAATACCCAGGTAGTGGTGCCCGGCTCTACCACCTGGACCACAAGCAGGGTTTGGTAGCTCCTAATGTGTACAGACCCTGCCCAGGTAATATTACCCAGGCAGTGTCAAAAGCGCTACAATTGCTATAGACAGTGTTACGTGGACGATGTCTACACTGCTGCAGCTCAGCGCTCTGCCTCTGTGTGTACTGAACGGGTGTTTAGAAGAAGCATAACATGTATAATATGGATTATAATAAAATAACATTTTTTTTATTATTATTTAAATAATTTGTTTATTATTATTTGATTTTTTTTATAAAAAAATATAATCATTTGTTTGTTTTTTTATTATTTTTAATACTTTTATTTTTCATTATTTACATTATTTACGTTTTTTTGTGACATCACTTTTTTGAACCAATCATGTCCTATGATGATGAGGAATCTCATCTTTCACTTAACTACCCTGGTTCAGTGTGAATAGTGTTGACCAGGGTAGTATGTGAATTACCAGGGTAGTTTCAGCAGTGTGAATGGGGTTAGTGAACAGGGTAATTCAGAGCCCCAGCAAACTACCCAGGTAGTAAAAAAAAAATAATTATCAATGGGAACAAGTTATAAATTTACCCCATGGTGTCTATTTCAAGTGTGAAACGATGTGTTTATTTTCAAGGAACTATAAGTGCCAGCAACTCCTGGAGCCAGAGCATAGTGGACACTATGGTTTTATAGGTCATGCTGGCACCCATAGTGCCGCAAACAGCAACATTATAGAGTTTTTGTCACATTAACTCACTATACTCAACCCACAGATAGAGGACAGGATTTTACAGATCTGATCCCCATGAGTAACCAACCGCCCTATGGCTCTGAAGGCTCCTGGTGGGGAGGACCACTAGTCCTGACCAGTAAAATATATTTCTGGTAGCAGAAAAATGGGGAAAGGGACATCTGCAAAACCTCCTTCCCTGATGTATAATAAGAAGCTATAAGGTAGGTGGAAACAGCAGACACTGCATTATTTAGTCACTATTGTTTTGTTGGTTCTCAAATCACAGGTAGAGTTGCCACCTGGCCAGTAAACCAACGGCTTGCCTGGTAATTTGCCAGGAAGGTGGTGCATTTTTTTTTTTTTTAATGGCAACAGTAATTTTCGGTACTTTATACCTGTGTAATATATGTAATACCTAATGCATACTGTGATCTGTACACATTCAATAGGGAAATGGTGATAGGTCAAACCAAAATGGAACAACAGGGCAACACCATTTATTTTGCAGTGGCTAAATTGTAGATCTTGGTGTAAGTATTGATTTATTCTCTATTATCATTAGGGTTAGCACACACACATATTATTTATATATATATATATATATATATATATATATATCTATATCTATCAGGTAATACTGTTCTCATTGGTGGTCAGTTACAACATGTCCTGGCTGCTGGGCAAAAGGTAATTGCGGAATTAGATCCACCCCCTTTCTACCTTGGCCGTTACTATTTGATGAGGAAGGTGGCAACCCTAATCACAGGTGACATGACCAATTGCTTCTTTTCAATGCATACACGTTTAATGGATGGAATGATCACCTTATAATTGCATTTTAGTGTCCAATATTTGGGTAAAAGCACCAAATCATACCTGGTAATATGCTGCCCTTTGTAACTGTTCAGTTCCTCGTTCTACGTGAACTTCAGCACTTTCAACATTGGCTTCTATGCTATCTGTAAAATATGAGAATTGCGATGTAAAGTTACATTGTAACTAGGTTATCCTCAATATCTTTATTTTAACATTATTACCACAATGTAATAAACATTATCACCTGTGGCTACAAGAATATATAATGCAGTACAAATTAATAAAATGAGGTGTCCAACACTAGATGTACTAACAAAATAAACAAACGCATGGTTTTACCTATCATTTCTCCTTGGTCATGGATCATTACTGCCAAGTCTTTAAAAATCTGATTCACATCAAGAATGTCTGCCTGTAACATGGAAACAACAAGAAAGTATGAGGCAACTGTATTGGCTACTTGGTTTACATCACAGAAATAATACTTTTCACTAAAGGAATTGATAAATAAATTGCACTGATTTGTAGTTTTATAGCTAGGCTTTTTAATGACACATCACCTAAAATCTATAATGAGCAAGCAATAAGCATAATTATAACTATACATGTATTAGTACAATAATGTAAGCATTAACATTGGTACACTACACCACATCTGGCTTTTGGGACATATATGCCATTATACGTCACACAGAAACTGATCATAAACAGGCCAATCTCATTAGAATACTATATTATTTAATCTTTGCATTTCTCCTACAGCAATAATATACAGAAAACCTACAAAAATACGTACCTCTAACTTCATGATGGCACTCTCTCTTTCTTTTATAAGTTCCAGATCTTGTTCTGTAATTCCAAGATCTTCCTCCTGGCCTTGCATCTGGTTCCAGTCTTCATTACTAAATATGAAAAAAAGTGTTATTAAGATACTGCACCAGACTAAACAAATAAAGATAATTATAAAATAAACACATACATAACCATACCTGATAATGTAGAGGAATCAGAGGGTGTTATCCTAAGCAGTTGCATGTCATGATATATACATTCAAGCAGTATGAAATTAAATCATATATAGGGGTATAGCGGTGAGATTTAAAAGTGGGGATGTTGCCCATAGCAACCAATCAGATTCAAGCTCTCAGTTTCATTTTACACACTGGAGAATGTGAACTTGAATCAATCTCACTGCAATCTCACCGCTTAGTAAATATACCCCATAGTTGCAGACTTGTGTACTGGCTGCCATTTACACAGGCTACCAGGGATGTAAAAAATAACAGCTGTGCACCAGATGTTATTAGTACCTAACGCACTTAAATACAAATTAACCATGAATTACCATGAATGTGGGGCCGAAGGGGGCGTGCAAAAAAACCTTTACACACTGATCTGCTTCGTAAGCGAAACAGATGAGAATGTAAAGAAAAGTGTCCTGAATGCTTATAAACGCTAGGTGATGGGAGCAGGCAGCAATGGCTTGTCTCTTGTGCAAAGCAGCTTGCATGCAAGTTTTGATCCAGTCCAATGTAATAAAGCAATATAATTTTTTTTTTTTTTTAATCACATTTTCGGGAGGGAAAAAAGTCAGACAAGAGCACTTAACAGGAATTATGTAAATCTGGAACATCTAAAACCATTTGGATGAAAGATTCAAATCTCATTTGAGTAATTGCAAACACGAACACATTTATATCCCATATAGAGCTCTATTATTATGATTATTCAAACCACAAATGACATCATGAATGGTTATAGATTCTATAAAGCATAATTGTGAGTATGCTCTATTAAAGAGCCGATATTGCGATATATGACCTAGGTATCAGCGAAGTCAAAGCACACTGTGACATACCCAGACTTATCATTCGTCATGAGGACTATACACTGAAGAAATGTCTGTGACAACGCCTCCAAAAAACCACATTAACTTACTTGTCAAATGAAACAAGTTGCTCCTCCTTCTGCCTTTCATCATTCTAAAAACACAAAAATGCAATGTATTACCTGGAAGAACTGATGCTGTTTTGCAGGCAAAGTGTGGTCACACCAAATATTCATCCACTTTGCATTCATTACCCTATTATATATATAGAATAGTAATACCGTGTTTCCCCGATAAGATTTTTTCAGGACAAAAAACACCATAGGGCTTATTTTCAGGGTAGGGCTTATTTATTTATTTAACTTATTGTTCCCCCTGCTGACATTATGACACCTCATTGTTCCCCCTGCTGACATTATGACACCTCATTGTGATTTCGGTGTAGGGCTAACTTTAGACAGTTTACTGTAAAATAGGATACAGCTTATTATCAGGATAGGTCTTATTATAGGGGAAACACAGTATATTTAGTATTAAATGAATGTATAACTGATTCATGAGAAAATGTGTGATGATTTTCACAAAGCTTATTGATTTAAATACTAAACCCTAAAATCTGTAGATTAACAATAACAATGCCACCAATGTGCCCATATTTCATTATTTTAGGACGCCACTTCAGTCTCACAGCAAATGCCTTCCCACAAATCCCAGACAGTACTCACTGATAGACGAGATCCAGCTCGTGCCCGAGCAACAGTCTCTTTCTCTTTCTCAGAAACTTGTCTTTGAATAGCTTGAAAATGGTTAAGTGCGGCTGAGAAATCATTCATAAGACGATCCTTCTGTAGCTTCTGCTGACGCTGAATGGCAGAACAAATAAGTATCAGGAATATCAGGAAAGTAATAAAATGGTTTGGTTTTTTTTAACTGTGTAAATGCCACTTACTTGCTCAGCAGGGGACAATGGAGTAGGAACCGATGCAAGGTCCTTTAAGTATGTGTTGGTTTCCTTGGCCAAAACATTAGTGGAATGTTGTATCTGTTGCCTGCATACAAGGGAACAATCTTTAATAAATGTATTTTCCATTTTCATAATAAATATAATATTATTATACAGACCAATGTTAAAAAAAAAAGAATCAGGCCAAAAAGACAAATATACATATTTCATTGTACAATAAACATTTATTAATATGGATAAAACTTACAGGTTCTGTTGAAGTTTACTAGAATCTTTACTGGTTCCAAGCTGATTTAATAAGGTCCGTATTTGAGCAGCTGAAAGGCATTAAGATTTCATTAAAGATTGACCAGGTAAGCCAGCAAACCAATTAATGTGTCACATATTTAACACAAAATGACCTACAATGATAAGAATTGGTAAAAGGCTGTCCCCAGGAGCCAAATATATAGACACACAATAATGTAAAAATAAGAATATTAGAGTAACACTAATTTTGATTAATGGAATAGTAGCCACTACATCCAAAAGCTGTTTGGTTGGTTGCACACATAAATATCAGTATTACTAAAATGTATAAATGTTGTGTGGATTTCCATAATCAATTGGATCAGATCCTAAGAATTGATCGGGCTACAATAGCAGTGATCTACTATGTAGATGCTTCAATACAAGCGATTAGGTAAACTATCACAGCTCATACCGGGGCAGATATAAGATTTCACGCCTATCCTTTAAATAGGATCCCCTGCCCTCTGAAAGAGCCATTCCCTATCTGAAGCTATGACAAGTGTCATTTGTTGAAAGTTTGGATTAAGCATACTCCTTTTCAATGAAGTCAATTCAATGCATGAGCAGATAGAGAAATGTTATGCTGGCCATACACCTATGAGATGCATCAGTGAGATACATCACATGCAATGTACAATAAATTGACAGCGATTAACCTGAATCAAACCTGCAGCAGGCAAGATTAAGCAATGCAATGTCCGACAGCGGGGTGCGCATTGCATAATAGCACCCAATACGGTACATGCGATGTACATAAAAGCCAGGTGGGATTTGCCTGAATCTTGCCCTCAGCAGGCATGATTCTGTGATGCGACATGCGACTGTGGCAGCGTGCATCTCATCCCGTATAGGTCTGGTGTATGGCCAGCATTAGACCATCATTAGTTTTCTTAAGTCAAGTATGAATTTGGTCCTTGAAGTGTTAATATTCCTTTTTATAGCATGTAAATACTAAATACACTTTCCAGCAAAATAACGGCTCACCTTGCCATGTACACACGCTGCTCTGATCTACTAGCTGAACATTAAACAATATTGTTATCTGATGTCTAAGGAAAACAACGGGCACAACGCAGTCATTTGTAGGTCACTTTTCCTGCATAAAGAGACCATTGTACTTCAAAGACAGGAAACCGTCTCAGTGACCAAACAACAACAACTCTCTGCATTATGCACCAGATTATGCTAAATGAAGGCACGAGATGGCTATCTTTTTAATGTGGATCGCCACACAGGTCTTATGTTCTCATGGTGGTCAAATATATACTGATTCCTGACATAATCAGAGTGTAGGCTAATAAATAGGATATATAGAAGCGGGTCATGAATAACGGATAAGGCAATCTAGTGACAATGGACAGTTGGGGATGTCAGTTTCTATATCCCTGCACTTTCCTTCCTGCCTCACTTCCTGACTATTATGTAATAATCAATCATTATTCCTGGTAGTATGTATGACATGAGACCCCCCTTCCCTACCCCTGCTGAGTATGAGAGAGGCTAAGTATGTGGCTGTGTATAATAGACAGATACTTAGCCTCCAGTCCACTTCAGTAAAATACATGCAAATGTATGGACGTCTGCCTGTCTGTCTGTCTGTCAGCTGTCACTCCTGCTATTCCCGGGCCGTGGCTCATGTTTGATGACACACGATCCACAGATACCGGGAGACAGCGGATATTTCATGTCACATGAAGGAAGATGACAGCGCAGATGCAGAACTCCACTACATGACCACTGTCACAGACATAAGCCATTGCCACCACGTCTGGGTGGATGGCTGCGCATGCTCACTGTTGTTCGTGATCCTCTGGATGTTGCCGCTGCATGTCTGTATGATATTGTTGAACTCTCGCCCTTGGGCTCCGGTGTGCTGCCAGTGGCTGGACATGATGCTCTCTATTCGGCCTGCGTCTGAACCGTCTACTATACCGGCAACTGAAGCACTGCGCAGGCGCAAAGCAACACCCGAGGGCGGGGAGGCGTGCGGAACGTCATGGGGCTCATGATTAGACTGTTCCCATGACTCCAGCACAGTGGGCGGGGCCTGGATCAGCTGTTTNTTTGTGTACAACCTCCCATTCATGTGAATGTCAATAACACGTTATGAATAGAGGCCAAGTAACTCTAAAGATGTTCCTGGGAGAGTTAATCATCCATAGTTATTAAATTTAATTTAATTTACTAAGCAGGGAGAATGAAAAGTGGGGATATGTAAAATGAGCTTGAATCTGATTGGTTGCTATGGGCAACATCCCCACTTTTTAATCTCCCTGCTTAGTAAATTTTGACACATGTGGCTGGTAAACTCTGTTCCTTCCTGTAGAAGTATGGGCATTTTCAATGTGACCCTTTTCTTTGATTAACTATTATTAAAATCAGCATGTGTCACAGTTTATTACATGGTTGCCAACTCTCCCTGAATATCAGAGAGACTCCCTGAAAAGTGGGTGATCTCCCTGACTCCATGGGGTGATGCTAAATCTCCCTGATGCTCATTCAGTTGAAGAAAACATTGTGTTATATAATTATAGAATTCATTAATTGTGACCTATTTCTATAAAGATAAAGGGGTCTGTGGATCCTATTTACATCTTTCACAATAAATACACAATTAGTGTTTATTTACTGACAATTTAACAAACAATAAATACTGATGCAGCTATTTTTATTGTGTAATAGTTGTCATGACAGAGCTAGACACACCTATGGGGTGGAGCTATCCACAGGACACACCCCTTTGGTGTCCCAAAATACACCCCTTTTGTGTAGCTCCTGTCACAATCTCCCTGATATCTATTTTTTAAAAACTGGCAACCCTGGTTTATTACTATCCTTCCAGGACCTTTGGAAAAGCTCAGTTCAGAAGGGTAAATGCTACTGGAATGGTCCAATGTCCCGCTGTCCCTCCCGCCTCCCAGTTTGTCCCGCTAAGGGGACAAACTTTGTTTTCTATATGATGCCGCGAGACAGCATCAAAAGGGGGCAGAGCTTGGGCNGAGTCGGGGTGTGCCANGGGTGGAGTCGGTGGGTCCGGGGCGGGGCTTGTGTGTCCATCTCTCTGCACCATCTCTGAGTAGCAAGCACACTAGTAGGTTAGTAGGTTTATCTGCAGGAGGATTTGATCTTGGTGTACGGCCCTTTAAATACAATAGTCTACAGCAGGTTGATCCGTGTGATCTACCAACACTTCTTCTAGTTCTTCTCAGAAATCCCTAAAAATAAAACAGTGACTTAGGACCAGATCCAGACTTGAACTTACAAGCATAAAGTTACGATTGGGCAAAACTACATTGAATTGCAGGGGCGGTAAGTATCATCAGTTGCAAACAGTATTAGAGTTGTGAGATGATATTTTATAGCCCAATTCTAATAACAGTGTAGAATATTCGAAGCTTTAATTAAACCCAATGATTGTTATCTTATGCCTAAACTCATACCTCCCAACTGTTGCGCTTTCAGCGGAACAGTGCCGCTTTTGGGGGACTGTCCCGCTGTCCCTCCCTCCTCCGTGTTTGTCCCGCTAAGGGGACAAACTTTTTTTTCAATTAGATGCCGCGAGTCGCGACGGCAAAAAGGGGTGGGGCTTGGCCGTGGAGGTGCGGAGTCGGGGCGTGTCAGAGGCGGAGTCGGGTCGTGCCAGAGGCAGAGTCGGTCGGGTCCGGGGGCGGGGCTTATTTGTCCCGTGGCCTTGACCTCCAAAGTTGGGAGGTATGCTAAACTTACTAAATAGGGAGATTGCAGTAAGATTGAAAAATGATGCTGCTCATAGCAACCAATCAGATTTGAGATTACGTTCCCCACTATCCAATCTTCCTTTTTAGTACAATTTAGTGCTTTAAAATTCTTTCCCCCACCTCTGCCTGATACCAGCCTTCCTCTGCTCCCTGGGCAGGTTGTGGGGATGAGTCCTCTTCTGCTGCTGGCTCCTCAATTTCTTCTGTGGTGCTAGGTACCCAGCATGGTCAGCTGGATGCCAGGTCCCACAGGCTTTTAGGGTCTAGGGTCCTAGCCTCCCTTTCCTCAGTCCCCCTTTCAGCGGTCCCCTTCTTCTGGGTCTGTTTTAGGCCATTCCTATGATATGAGGTTGCCAGGGGGCACTCCATGGTTCTTCATGGCTATGGTGGTCCTGGGGTTTGGCCCCTGTCCAGGGGGCTCATCCCTGTTTATCATGGCCTTGTTTCCCCAAAAAGGCTGATGCCGCCTCCCTGCTCCCACCGCCAGGACTGGTCAAAAGGTAAGCACATGGCTTTATATAACCTCCGGCAGTGACTCCTCTGAGCTCCTGGACTTCACCCTCAGCTAGAGCAAAATGTTGTTAAGTCGCTCTAGCCTCTAGAGCACATGGTTTGTCTTTTTAAAACACCTCCTCTCTTACTCCTTATTGTTTCCCCCATTGGGCTGCGTTGGCTAAGGAGAACATTGGGTCTGGCTTTTGCATGCTGCAGCCTGATTCCTTTCAGTACATGGTTTTCCACCTGGATCATGGGTTGTATATCGACCTGTGCCTACCCATGGGCTGTGCCATCTCCTGTGCTTATTTCAAACTGTTTAGCACCTTCCTTACCTGCTGTATTTCACCAGGCACAGGTCACTGGGGGGGCACATTACTTGGATGATTTTCTCCCCAACATGCTCACGGTTATTCTCCATAACCTGACTTTTCTATTCTCAGGGTGTGCCTGTTGCTTCGGGTAAGACATAGGGCACCTGTCTGTCATACCTTGGCATTGAAATCATTTTGGTGGCCAAGCTGTGCCACCAATCGATGGTCCAATATGTATGCATGACAAAGTGGTTGAGGGTGTCGTTGAGGGAATGGGATTCCTCTTGGACTACTTCTAACCTGCTGCTTTTGGAGTTATAACTAATTGTGGTGGCTGTAGATTTTTGTGCGTCCTGTCTCCATGATCGGGACGTAGCTTTCTTTTGCGACAAGTGACCTCAGGTGTGACACCATCCACTTCAGGGTTCTACGGAGGTCGACAACGACATTCAGACACGCTGTCACATTTCCAATGCACAAGATTTCTGTCCTTGGCCCCTGTTGCAGACACGCTTGATACACCCTGTCCCTCGCATCGTTGGCAAGTTAAAAAGGAGGGGAGAAGGGTCTGCACTAGGAATCTGCTCCTTATTCCTTTAAATCACCAGTATAATACGTCTACATACGTCTCAAGGTTCAATAATCATTGAATAAACCAAAAAGAGGAAGAAAAAAGAAAAGCTTTTAAGGAAGGCACTCCTGGGCATTTAGAAAATCTTTTTATCGTAATAAATNAAACCTACCATTTATTAAATAATGTTTAAAATGGCAATATTTTTAATTAAAATATAGAACGGTAAGGAAAAAATAAGGATGTTAAAAACAAATAGCAGACCACCATTTATCTGATCCTATAATCATAGTCTTTTACCTTATAATATTGTTGGGGACCTTTCCTGATGATGAATTACAGTACATAGATATTAAGGCTTATTATAAATAGCTGGTATTCTGGGGCCGATTCAATCCCGCGCGAAGATGGGAAAAAACGTGAAGTGCGCTTTTTCCCGTCTATTACAGGGTTTGAAACCTCGCGTCTTTTTGTACACACCTCTATGAGGTGCGAACGAAAAAACGCGAAATTTCCTGCCTTACGCAAACAGCGTAAGGCAGAACAACTAGACGCGAAGGGGATTGAATCGGCCACTCTGTCATATACTTTGGCTGCCACAGTTTGATAATCAGATACAATGTATTCAATATGTTAAGTTTATTGCTGTTATGGTTTGTATAAGTAACTTGACAAGAATTAACTTTTTATTAGATTGTGGATACATTTTCTTTGCTGTTCTCCAAGCCTTCATTGTTATACTGTGGCCAATAATCCCTAACAGCTCTTTGGCCCCTTTTATTATAAAATAGTGTTACAGTTCTCCTAACATGAAGGATCTGTCGCGGCTGCAAAAAAACAAGTTCTCAGTCTGGGTTAGGAGAGCAGTCAGTGGATTCGTATCAGGGTGACCCTTGTTCCCACGAACTTTTGCAGGAGTATGTTTTGAGGGAGCATTTTGATGGTGGTCTCTGGCATGCATGGTGTTGCCAGGTATTTCCTTTTTCCTAAGGCTGGTCCAAATGACACCAAGGGATTTCTGTTATTTAAGGCCCTTAAAGGGTGACCAGGATTTGCCTTACCATTCCTGATGCAGGCCTGTTTCACCTGACATGCTCCTAATCCAGTACGGCCCAGAGGTTGTCCGGCATCCATATGAAGCAGTCCTCTTCTCCACTGCATTGCTGGCTTTCACAGCCCTTCTTTGAACNCGGGCATGTTGACCAGAAATGTGGTGCTACGGGGGGATTTGGTTCTTTGCAAAATTGATAAATATAAGTGTGACCAGAGCGGGAGAGGTCAGTGAGTGACTCTTCAACAGCTGCAGTTCAAGGGGCTTCGGGTGCGGCTGTTCAATACTTTGGATGTTGGAAGTGGCTTTCAGAAATACATCCATCCTGACTCAGGATCTGGGCTTGATCAGTGATCTGGCTTTCAATTTCTCTGGTCTGGTCGAAAATTATCCAGCAACATATGAAGCATTTGCCTAAATCCAGCGAGGTGATCAACAAGCAGAGGTGTAAAGTGAACAGGGCTGTATGGCATTCCTTGATTGACTTGGAGGGGCAGCTTGCTCCTCGTGTTGACATCTGTTATGAGGATTTGTATAAGACTGATGGCGTGAACCTGTGTCTGTTGGTTTAAATTGTCAACTTCATGTTTGAAGGAGATGTAACTTAGTATGGAAACATATTATGTGATCTTGGCCATAGAAAGGATCTGTAAATCATGCACCTTTGTACTTGGGTTGGGTAAGGAGGAGTAAAAAAATATTTTCATATGTGAAATGAAAAGTGAAGGCAAGGAATCTTAGACAATAAGACTTCTCCCTTCAACTTCAAGTACTAGAGTTGTAGCAGTCACATGGTAACTGCTGACATTCATTCAGTAACATTTCTGAACTTGATCAATTAAATGATATAGAAAACTTGATGACATTATTTCTTATCATTAGTGTCATTTATTAAATATGAATATACTTGGCAAAAATAACTCAAAAGAACTTAAAAAGTATGTAATCATATGTAAACTATTTATAACATGTTTTCATATATCAATTTATTATGGTATATCTTCTCCCTGTGTGTAATCTTTGGATCCCACAATTCTGTTATGTCCAGACTTGTGTTCTTTCCAGTTTCACAATTTTGGAAAACCCCCTTATCCCCCTCTTCCAACTCTCAATCTTTTGTCCAACATACTCTCTATAATCAGTCCCTATGGAAAGAATGTGATCCATCCAACAAACCCTCAGCCCAGCCCAAACTGTAAAATTTAAATGACTACCATGCTGGGCAAGTTAATACGGGTATGCAGTTAACACATAGTAACTTATAGTATTGGTAGATGGTTTCCTAACAAAAAAACATTCCAATGCTTAAGTTCCATTCTAGGAATGTGTGCTTATTGTTACATAGCCTGGATCTAGTCCATAATAAGAACCAACCAAAGTATATTTATATGAAAAAGAACTGAGACCTGATTGTTATGTGCATGTTGCAGTGCATTATAATGGCCACCAGATGGCAGACTCTGCTCATTTCTTTTGTCTGTGTTTTATTACACTGACAGAAAATGAGTAAACATATCTATTTATATGTTTCTGACTATATTTGTGTTTAATTAAAGCATGCATTGCAGTCATAAAAAGTGTATTTTACCACCATATTACTATAGGTCTTAATATGTACTATTAAGTCTTACCTAGACATGCAAGAGAAACACTTATATAGAACATAGAAAATGTGTTCATTCATGTGTAATTCACCAAGAGAAGAAGAAGGACCAGCTAACTATATAATTAGTCAATACCATGCACTCATATGTGAAATTCCTGGTGACCAACAATATGCTATGGTCATCAAGGATATTGTGGACTCACAACTGTGGATAATCACAGCTATAACCCCTCTGCCCTATATCACATATTATTATTATTATTAAGATAGGCTGTCCATTAACATCTTTCTACTACATATAATGAATTAAAGCACCCACTGAGGGTACATGGAACTCATTCACAGGTGTTCTGTTTTGGCAATTAGCAAAGAGTGAAATATAGATTTCACTTAATGGAGCATCAGTAGAAAAAAAATGTCTCTAGTCTAGAGTGAATCCTTCAGTTTGGGACATTCATCTAAATAGAATAGTTGAAAGAAGTTGGTATTTGGAGTTTATTCTTTAAAGCTTTTAAGAAAGGTAATATAGGAAGGACAGTTCTTAACATTAGGAAGTACCATTTTTAACTTCAGCTTGCCAAACCCTTGTAGAGAAGGTGCATACACTTACCTGTGTTTCATTGTTAGCAGTTTCTGACTACATAGAAAAAATTCACATAGAAAGTCCAAACAATATACCAGGGCCCAAAATTGTAAATCCAGTGACTAAAAAACTCACAACACAAGTTATGAGTGCACAACTTTGGCCCAATGCACAAGTTCATTACTAAGGTAGATGAGTATTAATATTAGTCTTAGATACTTACTACTCATTATATAAATTAACTGTTCAGGCTCTTCAGTAATAAATGTATTTATTACTACCTACTTGTGCATTTTTACTAGCTTTGTCCTGACTTTTGCCATTCTCTGACCCTTTCTGCCAGACTGGTTGCCGACCTGGCTGCTGGTGCCTGTTATTGTACTCAGGGCTCGAAGTGGGGGGGTATACGGGGGTATGACATACCGGCACTTCTCCCACTGTTGTAATGGAAACATTTTAAATCTCCGTTGACTTCCATTATTTTCTATGTTTCCATACCGTCACTTCTGAATGTCCATACCACCACTTCTAAGTTTCCACTTCGACCACTGATTGTACTACCACTAGGACCTGCAGTGCGTAAAGCCACTAGGCTTCTGGGCTAGAATCTTCTGGCCGCTGTGGGGTGCAAAAACAAATAATGGAGACTTTACATGCATTTGTCAGAATAAGATCAGGAACCTTCAAAACATCACTACTACTTAGCAACAACAATTAACAGAACTCCAATATTGCCTGTTATCAAGATTGCAGGAAGTCTTGAGAAATAATAAATCTTTTGTTCTACAAATCTTATATCCACCTTTGTTCTCAAAGTTCAGTGAAATGTCAGGTATACACAGGTTTCCTGAAGCAGGGCCACATTTTATTGATAACCTGATAAAGATCTTCTTTATAATAAATCTTTATATTACAACAAAATAGTTAACACGCTTCCCCTGATTTACCTGGGTTATCAGCACTAAGCTGTCACCAGTTCCTTACTAATTTCCATGTTTGCTCATAAGCTTTGCATATTTACATTAACATTCAGGCCGGAATTGCGTAACATTGCAATCACAAAAGTCTGAACTACTGTATTTGCATATACTTTTGTTATTGACAAGCAAAATGCAAACGTAGACGGAGATAGACTAAACAACCAGACTGGACTAATCTTTCTTTACTGATTACCATCAGGATTCATGAAATCGGTTAAAATGCAAAGATATTAATATAATAAAATGTGCAACAGCTTTTAAATTATATATATATATATATATATATATATATATATATATATATATGTGTTATCTCACTATTCACTGATGAATGATAGCAAAACACCAGACACAATAACTAACTCCTCTAGAAACAAATTTGATTTTGTTTGCAAATTCTATTAGCAATATAAACTTGCAGAACCCTTAAGTCAAAATATAATTCGGATTTTGAGTCCAGGTCCTGATGTATGATTCATTGGGTTATTCTCATTCTGTTTAATGAGGAACTATAAATCCCCATTCACTGTTATTATTTATGTTTCCATACCACTACTTCATAACGTTCATACCACTACTTCTAAGTTTCCACTTTGACGACTGTGTGTGTGTGTGTGTGTGTGTGTGTGTGTGTGTGTGTAATTAATGACTCTGTCAACAGTAAGTCACCAGCCTTCATAATAGCGGGTATATTGTCACTTTACACGTCCACCCAAATGTCACAATCGTTCTGCTTTGATTAGTGTTAGTCTACAATTAAATACGGTGCACTTAGCACATAAATCTGCATCATTACTTCAGAGTAGTATTTGTATGACAAAGCCTTCCAATATTTAAGTCAGTGATTCACTAAAGGAAAGCACATTGTACAATAATAGCCCAACCACACACACCTCTGCTTCCTGTGACAAGGTGCTCAGTATGGCAAAGCCACATTTTAATGACTCTGTTTACATTTCAGAAAACAAAAGCCTTCAACGTCTCTATTTATTCTAATGGCTACAATTGTAACATAGATATGCACATAACCAAGCTAAACTGTTAAACCGAGTTAAACTGGCCATCCACCACAACGATTTTAGCCCAAATCCATGATTATTGTGGATTTGGGCTAAAAATTGTGTAGTGTATGGCTACTTAAAAAAAAAAACAAAACGAAACAAAAAAAACAATAAAACGCTGTTAATCAATCAGGATTCCCGATCGGCACCAATATCCACTAGAACGATATGCCCAGCATTACACGGCAATAGATTAAAGATAATGTAATTTTTAGATGGTACAGTCTTAAAGTCACGTGAGAGAACAATATCAGATAAATACAACCATAAATAAAAAACTACATGAACAGGAACCCACACTACAATAAAGTGGGTGCCATTAGGTGTCTCATCTTATGTGTCTATATATATATGAACCAGCTTAGTACAGAAAACAGGGATATACGCACATAGGCTGAGATTATGCGTGTAGACAAGATTAGGGTCAGATGGTAACTATGGTATTTGTTATTTTGGTGAGGCTGGTGGGGGTTGCAGAAACAGATGAATGCATCAAAAAAAGAATTAAACATCAGCTGTTTACTATATCATGAGATAGGCTAGAACATCTCCAGGAAAGCAATAGGTAAACAAAACAATCCACAGGATGTAAGCAGGTGTAATGTAACCATGGATAAAATCCCATGTGAGACACCTGCTGGAAGAAAATTGGGTCAACAAGCTTTGTTAAAAACAGGATGATGATGCATTAGGAACTAGTGCGAAAGGATTCATAAACCCCATAAGCACTTCTACAACTAATGAGTGTGTGTCATGTTTCCAGTTACTTTCCGAAGAAAAGTTTTAAGAGATTCCCACATGCAAAGTGATATTATCATAAGGTCAAAACCAAGGAAAGAGAGCCCAGGCTGTAATTGTACAAATGGATAAAGGGATCCTTCAGAAAAAAATTGGTGAAAGATGACAAATTCTGGAAGTGCCACATTGAGGCACCATAAAAGTGCAGAAGCATATGATAGGTAGAATTATTCCAAAGGGGAGTACTAGGATCTTTCGGAGCAAAGGAGATATATTAACATACTTCCCAACTTACAGCAGGCTGAGATCGGGACACACGAGACACGCTCCGCCCAAGGCTGTCCCCTTTCAATGCCATGGCTCGCCGCAAATGTTAAAATATAATAGATAAATATGAGTCGAGAGGGACATCAGGACTGTCCTCTAAAGCAGGACTGTCCTGCTGAAAGCGGGACTGTTGGGAGGTATGTATTAATCTGACAGAATGGACAGATGTTATCAGATATTTTTATACCTAAATATTTAAAGACTCCGCTCAAGGCGTATATAAGCTAAAGTTTACCCAGGGATAAATAGTCCTAGGAAAAAAGAAGGCAATGTTAAAGACGATACGGCCAATTGAACCTTTTCAAATTTAAAACTCACCCTTTGTGAGTACTGAGACAACACTAGGCCTAAATTTACTAAGCAAGGGAGATTGAAAAAAAATTGGGATGTTGCCCATAGCAACCAATCAAATTTTATTTTACATACCAGAGAATGTGAGCTTGACTCTGATTGCTATGGGCTTGACTCTGGTTGCTATGAGCAACGCCCCCACTTTAAAACCCCTGCAATATCCCTTCTTAGTAAATTTAAACCCTAGAGTCTGTTGGAAAAGGAGCGTGAAACACACGTACCATGAAGGAATTTGTCATCTTATTTCCTTTTGCTCATTTTACTATGTGCAGACTGGGTCTTTAGCCTAGAAGTGTGCTTTCTGATGTATACTTGCACATAGAAGGTGAACAAAATGTTTCATTTTGTATTGTCCGTTATACCATGATTACAGGAAGTGGAGATTTACATCAGAGGTGGTAGAGGCTAACACAATGGAATCATTCTACTATGCTTGCAGCTCGCAATAAACAAAAGGACATCCTAAATCCTCAACAAAAGTGAGGATCGAACAGTGTCTAGGGCCATTATAGGACTAGACAATATTAAATAAAAATGGGTTGACTGAATGGCCAGGTGACTCCTATATGGCCTCAGTTTCTATGTAAGTTGAAAGTACCATACATCTATTCTTACCTACAACAACATTTTTTCAGATTCCAAATGAAAAACNAGATTAATTTACCCAGACTATTTCCGCAGTAGAAGGAAAAAATAAAGTAAGCACCTATGGAAAAATAAAGACTGATTGCTAGCATACTGGTTTATCTATCTTTATGTTTGTTTGATTTTTGTAAAGCAAGTGTATACCTTTTTTGAAAATTGGCCTTTTAGACGACCCTCATTACCATTGAATTTTTTGTTTATCTGAGATGTTTCTATTCCATCCTCTTTAAGAATAGTGGTGAGATAAAGTGTTTCTGTCCCTGTTAATCCCTTTATGTAAGAGATTACTGTCCCTATGTTAGGGCAGGATTAAGTAGTATCTATTTATATTTCTTTGGCGTGATTGCTTCACGTATCTAACTCAGGTGAGGTATTGTGAAAATAGTCATTAGGTCACAGGGGATGGCTCAGAGTATATAAATAAAGAAACACATTTTCACTTTGTATAACCACTCTGAAAGCATAATGTAATGTACAAAAAGATGACTTTTTTGTTAAACATTATTTTCTGGGTTGCCCTGATATTGCCAGGACAAGACTCAAACTAAAGGGGCTGACCTGGGATTTGAACCTGGGTTGATGGGAATAAAAAAAGCAAAGAAATGAAAATAAAAGTGTAAAGGAAACCAAGATTTGAAATAAAAATCAGCAGTCTGACGGGGGCGCTGAAGACATCAGCAATGTCAACATAAGCTATTAGACATAGAGAGGGGGTGATAGGGGAATTCACTCCTCTCTACCCCACACGCCCACACTGCAGTACATTTGTTGATCAACTGACTCCAGTCCTGGGCCCTTAAAACTTCTAAACATTTGTTCCTCCGCTGACTCCTGTGCCCTTTTAACCCTCTTCCCCTCCCAGTTCTTCTGGGTTTCCTGGGTCAACCAGACTTTAGTGTAATCCACTCGACTTCCAAACTCTATTAGTCTAGGTCTCCCTCCCCTCCCAAAACCCTACACTTCCCCCTTCTTCCCCTTGTGTTTAGGCACTCCTGCCTGAGGATTGTATTATGACCCCATGAACATGACAAATGTTTTGGAAAATAGTTTAATGTAGGTATATCACATTTGTTTTGGATCTTTTGTGCTGTTCGTCCTTATGCTTGTTGTGTTTCCTGTTCTATAAAATCAAAACAGCTACATAAGTTTTATATATATATATATATATATATATATATATATATATATATATATATTTTTTTTTTTTTTTTTTTACACATTTATATATATATATATATATATATATATATATATATATATATATATAATTTATATATCTGTTTTATATATATATATATATATATATATATATATATATATATATAATTTATATATATGCTGGATTTACGTGTGATCCTAACTTCGACATTAATTGCCATTTTAATTGAATTTACGGTAGGAATCAACTGTAAGCTTTAAGTGTGCAAGAGGAGTGGCAGCGGCAGCTTTGGAGCTGGATTTACAGCTAATGTGATATGATCTGTAGTAAACAAAAATAATAATAATGACTTATGGCTTAGATTTTGTGCACAGAGATCCCCATAAATGTTTATTGCCTAAAACAATGGTAAAATTATATTTATACAAAATGAGTTAATTGAATGTATTAATGAAAATATGAATGATTTATGACTCCCACATATCTATCACATTCAGGGTCATAACAGTTTTTCAAGTTATATCACTGGAAACATTTGACCCTGAGGGTGTCCTTGGTTTTTAATAGTGTTATCCCACTTAATCTTCCCTTTGATGTTGCCTACAGGTTTCAGGATTTGAATTCATTTTCTATATGGTTTAATATGTAAATGCTGTAAACAAAGTATAAATTGAAGACTTATTACATGCATTATTCTCAAAAAGTGGTGAAAAGTGTGTTTTCAATTAGTTATTTAGGCTGCCAAAAAAATTGGACACTTAATTAGAATTATTCATTATTTACCAAAAGTTATAAGCAAAATGTTTAAATTCAAGGGCCACATATTTTGTTGATGTACTGCGAAAGAAGTGACAAACCTTGATAAAACTAAAAAGGTTTATAGACGGACTCTATGGAGACCTTATAGAATAGGCAATATTTGTACACAGAGACAGAAGCTGAAACTTCCTAATACAGAACACATCCGTATCTCTGTAACACAATCCTTTTAATCCCACTTAGACCTACTGTGGTCAGCAAACAGTTGCCATCTGTTACAGCATCACACCTCCTCCAGCATATAAAAGGCCACCAATAGGACATTCATTGGCGTAGGTTATTCACACACTGCAAACAATAAAGGGCTTTTTAGGAACAATTCACAAGATCCTGGTTTTGGATGAAACAGGGATCTTAAGTGAGTGTTGCTCATATACCCTAAAGACTTATTTTAATTGTGCCTCTTTGATTCTTGTGGATGTCCGTGTCTTTAGAAGTTAATAACGACGGCTGATGCTGACGCATGCATGACCGGATTCTTGAGAGTTGCAAGAAGCCTTTGATTGGAAATGTGACATAAAAAATAGTATTATATATATATATATATATATATATATATATATATATATATATATATAGAGAGAGAGAGTCAACTGCAGTTATTAGTGACGGCAGAAGAGCAAAGGGAAGTTGATAACTGTATAAATTTGTTTTTGGAAATGATATAGGCAGATGCCTTGTATTTGTGTAGTTGTATCTGCAATTAAAAAAAAAGGGGGCAGCTGCTCAGATGGGCAACCTATAGAATTATGATGTCCACTGTATTGAGTAGAGGATTAGAAGGACTTGTATAGGGCAGCTGGCATGTGTGAGGAAAATGGTTACTAGATAATGTTTGAGAAAACTGGTAGAAGTGAGGGAGCATCATAGAAAGGTTCCTGGGAGCAGCTGGTATGTTTCAGGAGGTATTAGTGTATGGGGGCAGCTGGTATGTGTGTAACAAAGGGATACTATGCAAATTCATGCCAAGTAGAGCGCTGGCTCAAGATTTTTCATCAGTGATTAGACAAAGGGGTGATTGTCTTTGCACAGTGTAACCTGTGTTGTCACATGTACAGAACAAGAGCATCACTAAAGTGTGGATACAAAGGGGAGTCTGTGATCAGATTCTTTTTATGAGGGCACACCAAGGTCACATGATCCAAAGAAGCAGTGTATAAGGGAGCTGCGAGCCATAGTTTCAGGATGTCTGCAGTTATCTCTCTTTACATCATATGCCTACATGGACCGTGATAGTGAAGCACAGGGATATCACAAGTTAAACGTCACATTTTAATAACTCCATAGGATTACAGTACTGATGCATACTACAGATTCGTTTTATAGTAAATTACTTACTATGAATGTAAAAACACATAAACATTTTGGTCACTGTGCAGTGCTATAGACTATTATAAATAAGCAGGCTGCATCAATAAATATATTTATATTGCAATATCACGAATCTGGAATTTCAGGCAATTCTTTCTTTTCCAGCTCTGATCAATACTTTGAATGGGTGGGACTTTATATTGTCAAACCCCACCCATCAATAGTAAAGGTATGAATTTATCACTTAGGGGCAGGACTTTGGGGGTGATTTGCTCTACCCCCATGCTGCCAAACTTTGGTTTTTCCTGGGAGGAGGGAACCAAAAGTTGGCAACCCTGTTCTAAAGCAGTGGAATCGCTACATCAATCCATATTCCCTTCTGATAGTGTCCTACAAACTATACTGATAGCTACGTATTAAACAAAGTACAGCTGGTCAGGAATGCATGTGGACACCTGCCCTGAGTGCAATACTGGTCAGTTTCCTCACTCTGTGCTTACACCTGTTTTTAAGGGCAAAATAGTTTGCTTTTGCACATAGAATTCACGCACAGCTTTATTTTTTCCACTGAAGTTCAATATATTTGCTCAAGACTACACCTATTGTGTCTATACTCCCAATTGGAATAACCCAAAGTTGTTCCTATAAACCAATAAACAGTTACAATGTATCCCAAGAATTTCATTTGGATCTTGAACCACATTTACCATATCAATGCGTGTCACATAACTGAAAAATGTTTGATTATCATCCATAACTATTAAAGGTAATCAAGTGTGTGCTTGTTTGTTACACAATGTGCAGTCACTGCTATGTCGCTTGCGTACCAAAGTGTTGATTCATTTAAAAAATTCATTGTGCATGTATATAAAACTGATTATATAACTAATAGATCGCCTGTGAATACCTTCAACTGTTGAAGGAATGTTGAAGCAACTATGGAAGGAAACATTACAAATAAATATTTCCTTTATTCATTTTCAATTTTTCAGCTGTCTATAAACAGCCCTTTGTAGGATGTCCAGTAAACTGGCTACGTAATCTTTAACAAATCTTAATAATTTGTGTCCCAATGTTTTATATAAGTGCATTACATAGTGTTTTCTGTGCTGAATGTATTTTAGAATGGCTCTATCATGAAACGATTTTAATTGAAAAACAATTAAAGTTTACAATATTGGGTTTTAGTTATCTCAGACAAGGGCCTACATATACTAAGCAGGGAGATTGAAAAGTGAGGAGCGCGCATCGGATCGGGGAGAGGCCAGATTCACGTTTTTATCTTTTAGATACATCGCTATCGCAACATTGTATGCGATATCTGCCTGATGTATGGCCAGCATAAGAGAGCTGGAAAGAATCTATGACTATTTATGAAGGGTGCAGCAGAATACATATATACATATAGAAATAACAAATAAGAAGCCCTGTACCAAATTCACCCTTTAACAGTGTAATTATAGATTTATAAAAAATTTCATTTTCTAAACTGATGCAATTTTAATTTCTGCTTATTGTATTATATAAAACCAGCTTTACCTTTATGATATTTAACTACACTTTATACTATCCATTTTTACTCTTCATAATTCTCATTACATGAAAACTTCATTCTCTTCTTACATGAACTTCATACTATCTATCTTACTTGCTGGTCCCTCCAGCTCCCCTCTTCATTGTTCTGTGTGTGTCCCAGATACTATGCATGTGACATCATGATGTTGTGTTTAAAGCCTAACCCTGTCCCAATGAACTATCCAAAGCTTTTTCTCAAATACTGTATATTTTATAGTGCTGACAAATAATAAAACGTTTAACTAATCGCAACAGTTCCCATCCCTGCTGCACTTTAAACTTTTAAATTGTACCTAATAATTGTACATAAATATACATACAATAAAAGGCCACTTTAGGCAGAAGTTTACAACGTGTCTTTATATTATTAGACTTTATGGGTAAACAGATACATATGCTTCAGGATCAAAAATCTAAATATCTTTGACATATGATTTGTAGAGGTGCACCTGCTACGTCCCTGGAAATCATATTAAAAGGTTTGCAAATTACACATAATAGCATAATGGAGATAAGAATGTAGGTACATTAAGTGGTAGGAGGATCAGCTGTAAGACGTGTCATAGTATCCATTAACAGACTATATTCCCTGTGCACCTATGATCGATTTCACCTTTGCCCGTTAAATCTGTTGTAAAAACACCTGTCACAAGACACCAAAACATATTGACTTCAGCGCTGTGCTAATGTTTATTCTTGCAGCCAGATAGGTCTATATCCAGACTAGCATTCTTTATGCCAGATGCCCGCTGGACCTTCCATGAAGTGATTAGAGCTTCCATTCAGTTGCACTACCTTTTATGATTAATGAACTCTGTATAAGGGGGTGAACACCAGGAACAGCCGTACTGTAAAACACTGCTTTAGTAATTTACTATAGAAGTCAGATCCATAAACATATAGGGGCGGATTCAATCCCATGTCGCGCGTTATTTTCCTCCTTAACCAAACAGCATAAGGTAGAAAAACTTGCAATTTTTAGCTCGCGGCTCATTGCGCTATGTATAAAAAGACGCGAACATTCAGTCCTGTAATAGACGGAAAAAGCGCACTTTGCAGTTTTTCCCGTCTTTGTACGGGATTGAATCGGCCCCATAGAATTATAGAATAATTTACCCAATTTTCCAATTTCAAGAAATATCTAATTATTTAGAACAAAGCGTTATTAACATATATATTTTTTTATTTTTGCTGTCGAAGGTAGCATAACCTGTAAAGGTAAATAACCTGTCTTGATAAAATAGTTGTAGCTGTATTTCAGCATGCAGTTCTTTCCCAGAGGCAGTAAAACCATCTGCGTACAATAACAAAACAAGTATCAAGAGCTGAAAATATAATGTACGGGTGGTATTTTAATTGTTGTATGCACACACACATATTCTAGGAGTTTTGTTTATCAATGTTAAGCTAGGAATGAAACATATACTTAAATGACATGATGATTCCTGCAGAAGGTGAGCACTCGCCTTTCAATCTTGTCTTACAGGTGTGGTGACTGAGTTTTCAAAAGCCAGTGTTTTTCTGGGCTGGCGTGGTACACAGTTTGTAGTTTGGTGTGCCAGTGATTCAAGGCACAGTCATAGGAATAAAAAGGTTAATGCTGTTGTTGTGTCTGGTTAGTTATTTTTTTAAATGCATCAGACCCCTGTCCCGTTAGTATTTTGTATTGCTAATCCCTTCTCTCAGGTAATAGGCAATGTAATCTATAGTCCTGAACCAGGACAATAGTACCTAGATGGTATTAATCCTATGTGAGATGCAATGGCTCTTACAATTTTACTGACTTTTACATTTCCCAATCAGAGGAATTGCAATTGAGGAAAATGCTGCCCAGCATAAAATGATGTACACTTTTTCTAGGTAACTACAGGCTACATTTAAGAGAGACCTGGAAAGCATGTAAGAAAGAAATTCAGACAGACAGAATGGGTGGGGAAGAGGGGCCCTGCCCACAAGTTTACAATCTAGGGGAGATTGGGGATTTGATATATTGGGGGCAATCAAACATACACATAGACTAGGGACAATTTTAGACAGTTGCCATGTTTATGGGATGGAGGATGATACCCGGATATATATATATATATATATATATATATATATATATATATTGGGTTGTTTAAGTCTCACTTATAAAACACCTTCCATGAAGGTTTAATTTTATCACATGAACTGTTTGAGGCCATGAAACATTTCATGCATTGAGAAAACTGTTGTATAAGACATTTCACCTGCTCTTCAATGTCATGAAATGCAGATTTTCTGTTCTGATATCCCAATCCAGTTAAAAGCAGCAAGAAGCCACATGAGCCAGTTCACATGAGGAACACCCAAGGAGGACAGAGTACATCTGGTTTTCTGTAAAAGTTTACAATACATTAAAATGAAACCCAAAAAACAAACAGCAAATTGCACACACTTACATTTTATACCCTGCAGCTCTTTTTAAGCAGCTTGTTTTAATTGAAACCATGCTTAAGTATTTATGAATCCGTTTGCAAACTGTCCCTGAATACTAGAACTTTGTTTATCTCAGTCTGGCCCCTGAGGCTTTAAACCAATGCTGAATCAAAGTATCTCGATGCCATAGTTCATTCATGTAAGAGTTTTTGATGGAATGCATTGTTTAATTATTTTTAAACAAAACTTTTTTTATTGACTCCAATCAGTTCCACTTTTAATTTAAAAAAAAGACATCTGATATATGGTAGATTCTGGCACTCGCTGATAGGGATATCCTGTCCTTAGCTGAGTTACACAACTCAAAGCAGTCAGAGGACAAAGAAACTATGGAACAGACCAGAGTGTTCTAATTACTGAGGGTCATATGCAAGGATTGTTCCAAAGGTGCTAATCTGAGGTAAAACCATATCAACATATTTACTTTCATTGTATAACTTGTAATGGGCTGATAAAAAGCAAATAATTTAGAGTTTTTACAGTTTTACTTCTGATAGCTAAAGCTAAGACGATTATCCACCCAATTCCACAATTATCATGGACTGGACTAAAACTCACCCTAGTGCAGTGATGGCTAACCTTTTCAGCTTGGTGTGTAAAAAATCGGAAAAAAGCATAGTCTTCCTCGGGTTTTGTGTCACTTCAAGAAATATCAATCATTTGGTCATATTTGCAGCCCAACAAAGACTGAGTTATATTTTAATATATTTATTAGTTCAAAAAGCAAAAAAACTATTA
>JABWIB010000215.1:78550-92643 GCA_016617825.1 Platyplectrum ornatum | reverse complement strand
AATAGTGTGATAACCCACATTATGCAAATTCCCCTACAGACAGGTTGAGAACACAAACCCCATGTGTAGAAGAATATGCAGACCCCTACCTTATGGTTTCCGCATCATCTTTGTTTAAAAGCAGGATGGTGCGGAAACCTGTATGTAAGGGCTGAAACTCACTGTGCCCGTTTATTTACAGCGTTTTTTTCAAAAACGATCGTTCTACAGATCGTTCAGTATCATGCTAATAATTTTTACGAACGATTTATCGCATAGTGTGTGCCCAGCATAAGAGTTTTTGATGGAATGCATTGTTTAATTATCTTTAAACAAAACTTTTTTCTATCTGGCCAAAAGCCAGATAGGAGAGCCAAACACCTTCTTTTAAGCAGGCTCTGAACACCAGCTTTCATTAGCCGGCTTTTTGTAAATGGAGCGTTCACACTGAGTTTAGAAGCTGTCTTTTTCACTGCAGCCTAGAATTTCTTTTCAAATGTCCAGGATTTCTTGGGTGAAAAAACAGCCTTCATGTCATTATGTAACACTGATAATTAGTGATTGCAGAAGACAATTGCCAGTAGAAATCTAAATAGGTGTGTCAATGTATTGGCTAATGTATAATGTACATTTTGTACTTGTTGTTTTGTCATGGTTCTTGAAGAGACCACAATATGTATATTACTTTTCTATTCAAAAGGATTTGTTCCAATATGTGGAATGTATAGAGTGAAGATGTATGCGGACGTTATTAGTTCTACACTTAGTGTGACATGGGTCACTCTCTTTGTAAAATACAGAATTTCTATTATGTTGTTTTTGACATCTATATGCCATCGTAGTTTTTATGCTTTATTTCAAAATAACTATTTTTCTTTCTAAAGGTTACCAACACTAAAATGTTGTTATTCAATCAAATAATCAGAACTGCACATATCTGCATTGGTTATCTCCAGCCTACGCTTGTACCTGATTTGCTTTTAGAAGACGGGTGTGAGAGCAACTCAGGACTGGCGCCAATTGTAATTTAACGCATGATAAAATAATTAAAACCAAGTGTCCAGTAATGTAGCCACATACACATAGATTATTCTTAACACTGTGGCAAATAGGATCATTCATGGTATTCCTATTTTTCATGGTATTATATTTGTATTATACATCCTGGGTGCCATCCTTGGGGGTTGGAGTAGTGCTAACAGTGAGGTGAAGTTTGGGAGTCTCCTTCCTCCCTCCTTTCTTTACGTTAAAATAATTAATAGCTGTGACTTTTTTGGTTATATATAGCATCGGAATGGGGGGGTCAAGGGGGCAAAACACCCCCCACGCAAATGTAAAGGGGTCCCTCTCCCTGCACACCCTCCCGAACGCAATTAGCTTGTTACAGGTGCTGCAGCGCCACGTAAGGTCGGGTAAAGTTCTCTCTGAGAACCTTTCTGATCTTACAGTGTAGCTGGAGTGACAGGCACTCCAGTTACTGGAGGGGGCGCCGTGGGGGGAGGTGGCAGGAAGGGAGGGGGGCCCTGCAAGATAGGGCAAAGGGAGGTACCGCGGCGAGGCTGAGAGGACTAGTCCCCCTATTGAAAAAAGTTCAGACATCACTGAGAAACGAGACTGAAAAAAAACTTAAAAACAATAAATAAGGAAAACATAAGAATAAGGTGTGTGAAGCAACTGGGATTTTATAGCAAATTTCTCACAGACACAGATCACTACAGAATGTATATATTGTTGTACATAAAAGCATTTGTGTATTGGCCTATATTGCTAAGCTAACACAGAATGAAAACTTATGTATGCTGCGACATGTGACTAATTCATATAATGGGTTTAGAGTCTACACCTTTAGCTTAATCAGCATGGAGTAATTCATCTGAAACATTAACCACTAATTCTGAGTGATTCATAATACTTCATGACTATTCCTAAAACTACCATGTAGTTTATGCTGACAAATACTGATATGTTCCATAACTTCTAGGATATTAATACACCTTCTAGAAACACAATTACCAAATAATATGTATATAGGAAGTTCCAAAGATCAAAGTGTGTTTTGTTTAATTGCAACATTAAACCAATTTTAAGGTACATTGGTAAGTGTCCAGAACTCTGTACTCTAGAAGGGAGTAACACTTCACTCTCTCACGCAGACCTCTATGCATATGGATATCATACATAGGTCTGGTTCTACCCCTTCAATGTTAAACTATGTTCACAATATTGATGGCCCAACATAAGGTATAGATGTATATCACAGGGTATATCTATGTTGTGAAAGATGTTTAAGGCCAGGGGCTTGATTTACTGTGGGAATGAAAAAGTGGAGATGTTGCCCATAGCAACCAGTCACATTCTATCTGACATTTATTAAAATGTAATCGGAAATTGTGAGCTAGAATCTAATTGGTTGCTATTGCCAGCATATCCATTTTTTCATTCCGGCTGTTTAGTAAATATAGGCACAGGGTAGTATTTAACGCTGCAAATGCTCTGTTATAATTATGTAAATGTTACTTATGATATGCTTGGGTAAAACAGAAAAATTATGTTGCTTTGATGGGGCAGACTGTATGGGCCAATGGGCTCTTATCTGCCGTCACTTTCTATGTTTAAAAAATATAATGGTCAGATCCAGAGCACACAACTTCTATGTTCAGGTTAATAATAGTGTGATAACCCACATTATGCAAATTCCCCTACAGACAGGTTGAGAACACAAACCCCATGTGTAGAAGAATATGCAGACCCCTACCTTATGGTTTCCGCATCATCTTTGTTTAAAAGCAGGATGGTGCGGAAACCTGTATGTAAGGGCTGAAACTCACTGTGCACATTATCAGAATGCCAATCCCACTACACTGACATGACTAAAGACATTTATAGAGGTCTGAATACTATGGATCCAGATCTGTAAAGGTCTAAGATATATTTACATTGACTTTAATACTCACCCAATGCATACCCAACATTTCCATTATATATAACAGAGCAGTTGTGTGTGGATGATTGGGGAGGAGATTGTAACTTAATTGTGCTTGGCTGTTTCAAGTCCATAGGCAAAAGCATATAGACCCAGAGCCATACTTATATTTGCATCTCAATCATTCTTCAGTCACACACTATTTGCAAGAGGCTTTTCCAAATGTAGACTGCTGCCTTTTTTTGCATTTGAGTCTGCATTAGGCTCAGAATGATTATAGTAAACGAATAGATTGCTTATCATGCTGGTGATGGCTGCTAAACATCACCAGGTACTGCAGGTCATATGCCTTATAACATTTAACTATAACTTTATATAGGCCACTGTTTTACAAAAATCAATAGTAACTATATTAAATGGCATAATGATTGGTAAGTTGCTGTGGGGGTGGTACCAGGGTTGGACTGGGACTAAAAAGCAGCCCTGGCATTTTATGCACACAGGCCCACTTAGAGCTATCCACCAATCAGACTGCTGATAGTCATCCTCCTGATTTTCCTAGCCAGCTTCCAGTCATTGAATGGCTGTCAACACAATGATTGGTGGATGGCTAAAGCTCTTCAGCAGCACTTGGTAGAGGCCCATCACTCCAGTGGCCCATCTGGCATTTGCCAGAAGTGCCAGATGGCCAGTCCTGCCCGGGGTGGTACCATGATATTGTGTTAAGGCAATGTAGCTTTGGACCCTCAGATGCGATACAATTAAATGGATTCAGCTAATTTTTAATTCCTTCTGGTTCAAAGAATTACATTAAATGACATGCCACTGATATGTATCACCACTACGTGAAGGGACAAGTGAAGAAGGTCAAGGGAACAAGGTGAAGAAACTAGAATGTTCTATACTTTTCATTGATCTGTGTGAAAAGTATAGAAGAACTGTGGTTTCTAGTCTCATCAATAAATGTCAGATATTGGTGTGAAAATATGTACTTCATTCATGTATTGACTTTAATACAGTTTATAATCATGGGACCAGTTGACTGGTGTGTAATTAAAAAATGGATGTCCACTATAAAACTGGAGCTAATAAACAAATTGTCGGACATGTTTCAGTCTATGTAAGTTATCCTTAGCCACCTGGTGTAAAGTGAATATTTCCCAGAAGAGGAAAAACTCATAACAATGTAGTAAATGGTCCCTTCTGTGTAATATAATGCATGTATTTGATAGGATGGACTTCAACACTTGATGAGAGTGGTGAACCTATATCACCCACTTCATCATAGCGAAATGCAGTTACAGGACATGGCACAGTTTCTATATAACTTCTTAACTAATAAATGATTTTTAAAGAACATGAACACTGATGAATCTGTTTAATCACCTGAATACATGTAAAACTGTAATGGCCATTGGTTGATTTAGTGCAGAGAACTGATAAATTATTTTCATTCTGGCTGAGGACAGCAAACCCACCTGTATTATATCGAGCTGCAGTACGTCATTAGAGAGCAACAGCACTTAAACTGGCGTGACTTCATAAGAACTTATAAGCATAGCCTTTTAGGTATATTGTATTTTATATAGTACCCTTTTGTCGTTAACAAGTGAAACAGATGTTTCCTTTTTCGGATATGATCGCTGAAAATTGGGTTTCAAAATAACAGAGAAAGGAAGTGGTTATGATGCATTATCATGCCGCAAAAATGCAGTTAGATAGAGTAAGGAGTTATAGGGAAGTGCTGTGTAGCAGTTGTATAGTGTAATTGGAAGTGCTGTAAGGAGCAGTTACTCCGTCCTGTGGGTTCATGCTTAATGTAAAGATAAGATTAGGAAAGCTCATGTATCCATATTATAGATAAAGGCATGCTTAGAGAATGATATGTACCAGATATACTACTTAATTCTGCTGCTCCTACTTTACAGATACCTCTTAAAAGTCTTTCATTAAAAGTATGGAACAATGCGACTGGATTATAAAGAGCATTGAGCACTTTTGCCATACAACCATTCTGTCCATTGTGTGATATATCGCACTTCTCCTTATGTATCAAACCTTAATGTTTAATAGATTGTATGTTTGTATGCATGGTGCTTTTACCCACCAGTCTTGTTTGATAATAATGTTTTTTATTTTAGTTTATGTAAAATAATGGTACTATATAAAACAAATTACTACTTTATTGTGCAGTCTACCAGAACTTTTCTTATTTCATCATATAGGACATATTTGTTTTACATTGTTTTTATGTATACACTGCATATGTCATGCAGAAATGTCAAAAACATACCTTCTGCATCCTTTCTTTGTGCTTTCCAGCAAATGTGATCAAGGTGTGATTGAAACCGCTCATTAGGAATGCCTCTCATTTTCTTTAAAATGCGTATATTGGCATCCAACCATGATCATTTAAAGTCTAGTGTGTTTACGCCTGTCACTGGTTTCACACAATTTCTTTGATGGTTCACCGTAAAATGTCTTTAACCTGCTGGCATTTAGATTTCCATATGCAGTACATTCACCGGAATAAATCACAGAACCTGTTTTGCATTCCTGCTGAATGATTGGTATGAGAGTGTTTCTGTCACGCCGTTGAACATAAAACATTGACAATCAGAACCTTGTTTAGACCATAAACACAAGGCCTATCAATTCTATATCTGTTGTTTTGTAAAACTCCAACACTATTCTCAGAAAGGGGAGAGAGGGGGTTATTGCCACTTAGTATTAAGTCTTCCAGGATTATATTTCTGCCAATCGGCAAATCTTTCCTTAAATTTGGACGGGGATAATGTTGGTACCAACCATCTTACCATGTGCATGATAAGAAACAATGGCTTATATTATATAATATTATATTATATATATATATATATATATATATATATATATATGTATGTATACACGTACATTTAAATACCTTGATAATATCCACATTTTATTGTGATTTGTGACACTCAACAGTATTATATTCCATAGCAAATGTTCTGGAAACTCTGGCAGTACTTTAGCTCTAGCTTATTTTACATTTTGTGTTTTAAGTAAGTTTGTAAAGTAAATATTTTTGTTTGAGTACAAAGTTTAATGATTCTTAACCAACTAGTTATTTATGTGTTAACACTTTTGTGCCCTAGCGTGAAATTCAAAAACATATTCTACTTACTAAACTCAAGGAGCAGAAACAAAGGATAGTAGATTATAACACGTTGTGCGAGTTGGTTACACAAAATATTCTCAAACGCTGTAGTGGAACTATACTGCATAAGTTGAGGTCATGTAATTATGAAATGAGTGGAGCCACACGGTTCATCTAGTGCTGTATTTAAGGTTGTATTATTTAGAATTGGAGTTTCCTTCATTTTAACCGCCTTTAACTGCCAGTTGAATAACAGTATGTTTTCTGTTATATTGCAACAGGAGATAATAACTATATTTTCCTTTATGTGTTCACGGTTTCTCCTTAGAAGATCAGTGCCACAGTTATGAAACCATGTGGTTAGAGTTTCTAGTGTTTGTGTTTATGAAAACAAACTTGAGTCTTGTCTGTTTAACGCACTTACACTCCACACTCACTTAACTCACTTACACCCCCCACTCACTTAACTCACTTACCCGCCCTACCTTGCGTTCTCAAATATTTTGCAATATTTCGAATGCACCTAAAACACAGTGACAAACGCAGGGGGTTTCTAAAGCATATATGGTATTTCATATATGGTATTCTATGACTATGACTAAACCAGGTATATTACAATATGTGTCATATACCCTTACCCCTTTATAATGAATATTTACTTTATATAGTGCACTATCCCCAACCCCATGATATAGGGGTCAGCAGTAGACACACTATATAAAGTACATATTTGGTATATTCGGATTCTGTGAATGAATATAAAAAATACTGTAATATACACAAATTGGATAGATTAGTGTCTGGGGCTAGCACACTATATAATATAATATATATAATTTGTCATCGCTATGCCACACAGACCGCTGATTGACTTTATACTGTGTGCGATGGGGGGTTCTGGCCCAATGCAATAGATCTCATCATCATTTTCTGTGCAACATTGTTGTTTTTCTGTGCAACATTATATATTTTGCATTTCCATTGAAGATAAACAATATGTATTCACATTAGCAGACCATGGATATCTTATGTGGATATCTATGTAAATCAAATTCTTTCCTGAATAAACAACCTATAGTACTACAACCTACTTGAGAACAATACTGAATTTACATCACTTTTATATATTGTGTTTGGAGGAATCCACTGTGCTATTGTTTTAAATGTGAAAAACAGTTTGTTACACTTTCATGGCGTAATTCATTCCTAGATAGGAAAGGGGTTTTCTATGAGTTGTGACAGCTGCCTGTACTATGTGTATTTTCACAGGCTTCCCCCAGCAGGAGCAGGCTAATACCTAAATGCCAGCTCCTCCCTTCACACCTCTGAAAGGACAATAGCTGAATAAAGTCTGCCTGTGTCTATTCATGGCAGGCTGATTTGTTGATAACAGCATAATAGGTGGCTTTGTATTAGCAATAACAGAATGTTACCTGTAAACAGTTTCGCATTTTTTATGTGTAACACAAACGCAGTAAAAATGCAATTTGTAAAAATGATATCTGTAATTATATATGATCACATCGTAACTATGACTATGACAACTTATCAACTTATCACATGCAGAAAAAGAAAATAAAGTGTATGAAAAAAAAAAAAATATATATATATATATATATATATATATTTGAATGTCCCTAAACGCAGAGTGAAACTGGATTGCAAAGACTTATACCGTGATTCTAGATTATTTATGGCATACTGTGTATAAGCTTTGAGATCATGGATCCCTATGCCAGTAGCTCATCTCTGTCTTAGTGGCTAGTCAGCAGAAAGAACAGACATCCCATTATAGAGAAATCAGTGGAAGGGCTTTGATGGCCTCAAGTAACACTACAGCAGATGTGCATTTCTCATTATTGTAAAAGCTGGTATTATTCCTATTACTCTAGGCACCTGCAATTCTCAAGGGTACAGTCGCTATTCATTTGCACATTCAATACGCTCCATGCTGTGAGTACATTATCTCTTCCTATAACATATAAAAATATGTGATTGTGATCTTGTTGTTTTGTAAATGATATTACCAACGTTTCTCCAGCTCGATGTACTTTTGCTGGACTCGGTTTTAATGTTTACTTTCTGTAGCCAACCAAACTACACACCCGTCACTAAAAATAAATACATATAAACACAAGAGATCAGATGAATCAGATAAGAGGTGTAATTAAGAATCAGCACATACAGTACATTCCTTTCCTGGTATGTAAAGGATTTATGGTTTGTAAACAAGGCACTGATATGTACATTACACACAGACTACAAGAGACCAAATGCTCTAATTGTATGACCATTTTAGCATCTGTTTTAAGTACCCTGGATGCAACATCTGCAGATCTAATTTTATACCTGGTTACAGACTCCACAACCACTTGCGGAAAATATAATCTCCTTGTTGCTCCTCTGCATACTTTTCCTGTTGTAAATTGTATTTTTAATATTTTTTCCATTAAATGTCAGTAATACTGCTATGTGATAACATCTAGGTGTATGAAATAAACAAGACCCTGATAAATACTTTGCAATGAGGCTTACAATATATATAATCGCATCTGTAAAATGAAGTACCAATTGCAAAACTACATATTTATGTGCATACTTATATTGTACTCAACTGTGTTCATGTAAGTGCTTGTGTTCTGCTCAGTACCACAAAACAGCTACGTAATTTAATTCATTTATAGTAACACATAGTAGATGTAACCATGCCACTTTTATATAGTTTTATTATATGTCATTTTTGCAGTCTGATTGTATTTAAGTGTTTTTATATGGAGTACAATGAATAAGCATACATACTGGTAACTGATGTACCAAAGATTTCCTTTTTATATGTATATAGAATATACTTGTATCAAGCGTCACCGGTTCACCAGTATTTCTACTATTCCTCTCCAGAGGTCCGGATCCTCTGTTTTGGTGATCAGGTGGTCTGATCATTTACCCCCAGATGTAACAAGATGTGGTTAAGAAGCAGTTAAATACATGTCTTGCTTAAACAAGATAACATCTATCTGTTTTGTGACAGACACATATAAAAGGCCTATCTCGGTTCATATCAGAATTGTTGGTAAATACATGCAGAAAGTTTTTGTTATGCAGAAAGTGTTATAGCTTCTAATAAAAATGGCATTGATAACATCAGTCTAAACATAGTTTATTTATGCGATTGCGTGTTAATATGTTTGTTTTTATTTCACAAGGTGACCTTTGGTGTTGCCACTTTATGAAATGTAACAGAAGCAGTACTCCGCACCACTGGGTGGTCCTTGAAACTAGAAATATTTTGCTGATGTCCTCTCTTTGAAAATGTACCTAAAGAGCACCAGCTTACCTCCTCCCACATCACCCCAGGGGAGAAGACAAACAAATATCATTTGGTGGTGGAGGAAATCCATTGCTCGCTCCCCCTTGACCTTTCTCATATATACATGTATATTTTGTTTATTTATCTTTTTCATTAAAAAAAAATTCTGACTTTTTAGAACTTTCAAACAATTACAATTTAAAAATCTTATAATATTAAAAATTGTGTGTTTCCCATGTTTCTAATTTGAATAGAGGTGACCTTTGTAAATGAGGACATACCTTCTAATGTAGACTAGTTTAATATGTGTATAACTCCACAATTTCAATTGCTCAATTATATTTTCCTCCAGCGTGTTAGAAAAAAGCTAAAAGAAAAGTTGGTATAGACGTGTAAATGTTTCTAAACCTTTTTCACTTGTGTCATCTCATTTCTACTTAAATAAATGTGCGACTGATTATGAAATGATTATGTGGATATTATGCTACAGATGCATTATTTGAATTATTCATGTTATATCCTATTGGACTTTGTGTGCTACTTGCTTCATCATCAGAAAAAGCAGGAGTTCAAGTGTAACAACACATGGGCAGAGAAATGTGACGCAGCCAATCAGGAGGCAGGGGCGGGGCCAGACAGCCACCACCTCCCAGCATTCTTTATCCGTAGAATGCCATTTAGCAATAGCCAGTGTTGTAGGAAGTGGGGAGGTGGTGTGCTCAGTACAGTCTGCTTTGCCTGCATTCACACGCTCACTGGATTTATTATAAAGACACTGTACATTTGGGTAAGTATTGTTTTATCATTCTTTACAGTGAATATACCTTTGCACTTGTCTGTCTGTCTGTATATCTATGATTTGGTAGATAAATACATGGGCAGGTATACAAAATATACATACACAGACATCATAAGGTACATGTGAGCTTTAAGTTACTATATGCTACTTAAGTCTTTTATTTTAATGAAACACATCATAAAACAACAAGGAAAAAAGCACGTTAATATTAAGCTTTGGTCAGAAACTGGTGATACCTTGCGTGGAAGGGGTTAAAGTTTTTGTTTAAAACCTTTTGTTTTCATTGTAAATCCCCTGTGACTATAATGCAGATGCAGCTGGGTGTGAAGAGGGACATACAATCCTATCGTGAAATCCTATGCAAATGCCTACTGTACCTACATAAGTGTGTATTTGTTTTATAGTCGCAGTTGCGATCCTCCATTAGTAACAAAGTCCCTTTATATTAATGTCTGGGAACAGCTGACCTTTTATCTCCTTTATTTATTTACTTGCATGTGTCAGCACAGATAGCTGGGTTACCACAGCTTTGTTTAACTCTGAATTGCAAATCCCTTTATTGAGTAGGTTAAAAGCTGTATTGCAAAGCAGGATGATAAGAGTATCAGTAACTCATTAAAAGTACACGTCGTTTGATAAAATAATATATTTTATTGTTTCACTTCATGAAATTAGGATATAGCGATTGATATTGCAAGGAGACTAATCTAATCTTAGAAATCTCACAGCTCCATTGTGAATAAAAAAAATTAGAATACACAAAGATCTACACATACTAATAAACACATGACCCAAGCTAGCTATAAGGTTATAAGTAAAGAAATGTGCACAGCATAGCAAAGCAAAAGTAGCATTTAATTTTTAGAAAGATGTAACGATCCAGCATTGTCATCAAATAGTCTCAATACTATTTTTTATATATATATATATATATATATATATATATATATATATATATATATATATATATATATATATATATATATATACACACACACACCATATATCGTACCACCACATTGTGAAATAAAGAAATTCATAAGTCTGGCATAAGTCTGATCTTGTGGCTCTTTACAATATACTGATTAAAGAGAACATTTGGAACTCCCTACATTAATTAAAACCATAATGATGGAATAAAGTCCAATCTGTACTCACAGGATACATAACAGACCATGTGAGTGAGTACAGAAGACACTAGTTTAAGTCTGATGTGGAAAGTAAGTTCTGACAATTGTGCAACAATTTTATAAATGAGGTACATTGTTTGTGAATACAATTACCATGTGTCACACACACACACACACACATACCTCTTTTTATTGGAGATTTGAGATGCATTATGCCCTCATTACAATATAGTGAACACAATGTTGTGCTTTTAGGCATTAGTCAGTCAGTTGTGGCTGAGAATACATTACTAGTAGATCACTAAGAATGACTTTTGGAATACTTTTCTGTCTGTAATTGCTTGACAACAAGTAGCATACTCTGGTTGTTTTGTTCCCAATATGGGAATCTGAGACTGGCAAACAAGCTTTCCTTTTTAAACACATGTACCTATAGTCTAAAATAAATTCTCCTAATACATTTCCTTTATTTTTGCAACATAATTTATAGTGACTTTATGTTTTCTTAATATAGGTATGGCGGACCCTATGATGATGGCAACTTTGCACAATGGGCATCCCAACTACAGGATGGGCATGAACAATATGCAGACGCAACCTCCTTCTCATAACACCAGAACAATGCAGTCAGCACCAATGATGCAGTATGGAGTAGCCCAATCTGATGGAAACATCAGGACAAGGATGGGAATGAACCAGCATATGCCAACCCAAGTTATGTACCCTGCACAGGGTCAATCCTATATGGGAACTCAGCAATTAATGGCTACAATGCACCTTCAAAAACTTAACACACAGTACCAGGGATACCCAATGATGGGCAATCCTGCACTTACACAGGGGCTTCCATCCTACAGAATAGCACCCAATCACCACCAGCACATGCCTACATTAAATGTAACAGATGCTGACCTCATTGATGAGGAGGTCTTGACATCTCTGGTACTGGAATTGGGTTTGGACAGAATTGAAGAGCTGCCTGAGCTGTACCTGGGACACAATGAAGTAGACTTTATATTGGACTTTGTAGGAAAACAGCAAGTCAGCACAGTAACTTGCTAATACACCAATCTAAAGACAGCAACAGACCTCACTTGCACTGTGTATGGATTCCACAAAGACTTCTTGTAACTTTCTTTATCATCTGGCTTTACTGCTTGTCTATGTGGTATGATAAGAAAGACATGGACAAAAAAAAATGTGATCATTGTTCTGCTTAATGTTCAAAATGGTGAACATGGTGGAAAAAGATTTTTAGCGCATAAAGCATCTAACTTGCACTAGATAGATCAAAGCTAAATGCTTATTGGTTGCTGTGCAAATTTTGCACATAAGTGCTATGAGCCCTATAAATTATCTTTACAGAGATTTTGCACTGTACTGTTGGGTGGTAGTTGGCCTTTGTGTATACCAGTAATTATTTAATTGCAGATTGCCTGTTAGACACACAAAATAGGAGATTACAGGCTAATTCCAAATAAAAATTCATGACATTGTACTTAATGTTTCCAGGTAATATACTATATAGCTTTAAGATCTGTATTTATGAGTTGATATCCATTTATTTTTTACCATCAATTATTTTTCCCACGGTCAATGGTTCTTGTTAACAATCAATACCAATGAATTAAATTCAAAGTATACTTTGTGAAAATAAAATATAAGGCGCCAGTATATGAACAACCAAATTGCCTACAAAATAGGCAGTAATGCCTTCTTTGGACCTGACTATGATTATTAAGTGGTATCAGCAAAGACATAAATGTAATTTGTGGCACTCTGAAAGTTGTTAAAAGCTTCCTTCCTGCTTGCAGTAAACTTGACAATGAAATATAATAACCTTTTAGATTAATTTCTTTTACAGTCGTTGTACAAAATGTCTTATTTGTAATTATTTGCTTTCTGTGCTCACTGCAACCATAAAAGAGCTGGTCCTCTCAGAAAGACTGCTTAGACTGTTTGTACTATGCTGATTCAGTAGCAAACAAATAAAAGATAGTCACACAGTGACACTGAAAAGTTAAGAAAAATATAAAGCTTATTTTTTTGCGAACAAATTAACCACATAATGCTATAAGCTCCACATAACAATTCTGTAAGCCATAGGAAATACACGGCTTTAAGCTGCCCATGGATTTGGGCTAAATATCGTCTAGTGTGTGGCCAGCTGAAATAAAAAAAAAAAAAACCCTGTGTTAAAACAACTTTAAAACGCAGTCACAATATTGTTATCATTTTGAATTCCAGATTAATAACAATATTGTGCCCTGAAAAAATAAAAAATACATTTTAAAAAGTGTAAAAAATACTTTTAAAAAACACATTTATACTGACCTCTTGGGACAGCCATGGTGATGACTGCCACCGGAGAGGTGCCTAGCAGCTCCCTCCCCTGGAGCTTCCTCTCCCCGACTATAGAGGAAGTTCTATTATGAATGACAGACACCCCATCCATTCAGCTGGACGGAATGCCTGTATGCATAAAGAACTTCCTCTCCTGTTGGGAAGAGGAAGCACCGGGGAAGTTGAGAAGCTCCTGGTTTACCTCTTCAGTGCCTTCCACAGCTGCCACACCACTTGCTGGGCACCTTTACTACAACAATATAGTCCTAGTGAATGGTGCCGAATTGTTTATTGGCATTGTTCCAGTAAATGCCGAGCTTTACACTTTAAGGGGCTGAGTTTTTGCAGCGTGGATGAGTTTATACTACTGAAAATGTATTCACCCTATTCAGAGTGCAGATAGTAGTGCTACAATGGAATAAAAAATCATGTAAAACAATCAAAACACAAATAAAAAAATATATATATTATAT
>JABWIB010000215.1:49731-62854 GCA_016617825.1 Platyplectrum ornatum | reverse complement strand
TTTAGCTTGAAGAGTGGAAAATCAATCTTAATACAAGGCTTCGAAAGATGGGAAACTGGTGTGGTTTGTAGAAAACATAATGTAATGTTTACAAAAATAAAACAATGAGCATTTACTTTGGGTAAACAGTCTACACACAGCTTATACTTGCTATAAACTAAACATTTTCTCATAAATGTTCCTTGCCATACACTACACGATTATCATAGTATATGACCAGCTTTATTCCTGCTGTCAAGCATTAATTTCTGCATAATAATGACCAAGCTCTTGTTAAAATCTAATGTAGCAGTTTACCTGGGAATGACCATCAGACACGCATTGCTTTTTTTTTTTTTTGATTGCTACTGGCTTTCATTATGTGTTCATTAAGAAAGTAATCAATAAAGACCTATTTTTAAATTCTTGTCTCACATTGTCTTGTTTAAAATATGTTCTAACAATATTGTTTTAGTGGATATTGGTACCAAAAAAGAGGTTGGAATCTCAAACCATCTGTTAGAATATCTAAAACCCAGCTGCTTCCTGTTTGGCTGCATAGGACATTCTGTATGTGTGACGCACACCTCAGAGGCGCATTATATGCTGTAGTCAGGGAACCAATTAGAAATGGGTGTGAGGAGAAGTTAAACAATTACAGTCAAAATAAGTTAAGATTCTTTAGGATTTAACAGATTTCATAATCGCTACAATTGAGCATACCGCTTGTGGACCTTTTTGAATGTCCTTAGCGCTTGCTGCTTTTGCTCCAGTAAGGAAAACTGAAAAGCATGCATTGTTATATTCCATTTATGGCAAAGCTTTTACCTGGAATGTAACAAAGGGTGTATAAATGGTTCAGACACAGGTTGCTACCAGGATCTTAGTATGTGCTGTGGCAGACTGAAGGGGGCAACATTTGGGTTGAGAGCTGAAGATTATTTATTTATTTATTTATTTATTTTTTTTACAAAGTCTCCTTGTTATTTGTATCAACTGATAAGACCTCATCATGTTAAAAGATTAAGACTTGTGCTTGCATATTCTAAGGTTCCATTAGTGGTTGCATCAACTTCTCAAAATCAAAAGCAATGTTTCTAATAAAGCTTTTCTTGCCCTGTGAGGATGTTATAGGAATAAAGATGGAACTGAAAACACGAATAAATGAGCTATAAAACATTTTTATTAACATCTCACAGCTTCCAGGTTGGATGCTCCTGTGCATTCAGCAATTTCAGCAGATGCCTGTTAAGTGTGTACTCCAAATACTGTATGCTGCAGGTTCGCTTCAGATAGTTTGGTTATTTGATGTGATTTTAAGAGCTCCTATTTGAGCAACAACTCTCATTCAGTCAGTATAGCGCCATTTTGTGGAGTATGTAACCAGCATATTTGAGCAAAGGTTCTGTGTAGATAACAAGGCATTTTGTACAGGGAATGGAGATTAGTAGAGATCTTTTAAAGAAGCTGATTATTTACCTTAGTGAGTGGAGAAAGGGACTTGTGTTCAGATAGACATACATTAAAAGGTTTGCAATCCTAACAAAAACCATATAACAAAAAATACTAAATACACACAGTGGAGCTTTAGCACTCACAAGAGGGTAGGAAATATACTATGCTACCATGGCTTGAACCACAAGAAGCGGTTACAACAGCCTGCTCAGGATAGATTGCAATATCCAAGGGAGATTTACTACTTTTGATATGCATGAGAATTTGTCTTTAACTGGACTTGCTCAAGTTGGCTCCACCATTGTATATGTACCTGGACCTGACAAACAGCTCAAGGATCTTGTATGCTGAGCATAGTACTTCAGAGTACTTATGTCCACTGAGAATTCTGAAGGTGGGTGACTCATTGCAAAGTGATTTACTTTGTACTCACACTATAAGAGGTTTGGGGGTATAGCTTCATTATGCCTTCATAAACGCAGAAATGTCATTTCTTGACAACTGGAGATCTGGGCCTAATTTTTACTAAGCAGGGAGATTGAAAAGTGGGGATGCTGCCCTTAGCAACCAATCAGATTCACACTAATTACTCTGGTGACATCCCTATTACACCATTTTGGCATTCTCTCTAATTTTAAGGTCAATATGGACAAATCTGTTGCGCTGACCATTGGTCTGCCTTGGCAACTTCGTGCGACCTTGCTCAAGTGCTCCCGTTTAAATGGATCTGGAACAGGATGACTTATTTAGGGATAGCTCTGACCTCTCACCCATTCTTTTCGTACTTCTCTAATTTCCTACCTCACCTCACCTCACCAAAATAGAAAGGGACTTGGCAGAGTGGTCACCTAAGTTGTTCTCCTGGTTTAACAAAGTTCATACAGTTAAATTCATTTCCTTCCCAAACTCACCATACACATTCCCTACTCCTTTTTCCTGCACGCTCAGGCTCAGAACCAGGACTTTGTCTGGCAGGAGAAAAGACCCAAGGTGTTGTTTCTAGTAAGCTTAGTAGCGGTCTCCAACTCTCAAGGAAATTTGCTAGGCATCCATGCTGGTTTCTGGTGGCTTAAGCTGGCCATAATAAGATAAATTGTTTCAATTGAAAGATTTTTTTAAGAGTGGGCAAAACCATGTTGAATTGTAGGAGGGGGGGTAATGAATGAATTGCAATCCGTATAATAATAATAAAGCAAAAATAAAGTATTCTACCTGCATGCAAACACTGACATTCATTTTACCTCCCCTGCAATTCAACATGGTTTTACCCACTCCAGATTGGAACAATTTATCTTATAGTGTATGACCAGCTTTACCCGAGAGAATTCCTGTCCAACACTGCCAATCTCACACCCCACCATCAATCTCAAAATTACCTGCTGTATACACATTTGCCGGATGATGGAACTCTCCTGCACACACTGACCCCTGACTCCACTGACACATAACACCGGACTTGACCCTAGGTGTCTTGCTGACTTTATTAATAGGGGTTGCCGTAGAGCAGACCAGCTGATGATCTTGCTCACATCCCAGGAGGTGAGGGATTGTTTCTCTCTTACCCATAATTCATTCTACATGTATCTCAGTATACGGTACTTCCTCATGTGCACTGGTTCGTCCCTGAGGGAGCTGTTCACCATCTATAGTCTCCTCTCAGAACTCCTATTGTTCGCTCCTTGCAGGTGGAGGACTGGAATAAGGATTTACCATGTCCTCTTGATGCAGATGACTGGCACAGAATGTTTCTAGTTTCTTCTAAATGCTCCCTTCTCTCCCAATGGTACCAGGTCCCTGCCTTGATACATTGCTTCCTTCCTTCCTATACAGAGATCTGCTGGAGATGCCAGAATGCCAGGCTTATTTTCCATATCTTGTTGGACTGCCCTGGTATCCATCCAAATTGGAGTCAGAATATTGTCCCAAGAGATGTCCCAAACGATTAGTACGATTAGTATAAATTTACAATGTGTAGGTACATAAACAAACAAACTAATAAAGTTAGCATGAGTAGTAGATGGAAGAGAGTATATGCACATGGGGAAATGTGGAGGCCACATGTCAAGGGGATAAACGTTCCCTTCTCAACTATTTAACTAATGCAGCGAAAGCTATTATCCCCAAATATTGGAAGTCTGCCTCCCACCAACGATATGGACCATTACATGGCTATGGAAGACCTTATAATGTCCTCCAGGGACAGGTTTTTGGAATACCAGGCGACTTGGATGCTGTGGTTGGAGTCTCTCCACATTAATCTTCCTCTCGTTATCCTTTTATTGTTAGCAGTGCCTAGTGCCCATCCTTGCTTGCCTGTGCCTCCCCTATGGAATCAACGCCCCCTCAGTTGTTCCAACTTCAGCATTGGCGGTATTCCTCCTTCCTCTTCCCTCTTGTGTCTGTTTCTCTAATCTTGTTTTTTCTATATGGTCCTACATACGTTGTTGTTTCTGGCATGTGACAACCTGGATGCGGTTTCCACAGCTGGTTCCTTTGCTGTTTCCTGAATTGTATGTAGCTATTCACACACATAAAAACCACACTTAGATTGTAAGTGTTCCACAGCTATGAGATAGAGAAAACCCATAACGGTTTCCATAAAAGCAATATTCTGTAATTGGGGCCAAAATGTAAAGGATTGGATCCAAATATTCAACTTTCCCCACTATTCCATGCAATGAGACCACATTTCTTCTGTTTTTGAGTTACAGAAAATTCACTATCCAGACAAACCACATTTTTAGAGGGGGGACATCTTGCACTCGCAAGTGGTGGGGGTTTTTATTACTGCTGCGTTTTCCAGTCACACAAGTCAGAAAAGTATGGTGCCAAATTACATATTCTTAATGTCTGCTGTTTGATTTGAAAAGCTACATATTTAATAAAACTAATGGATTGAATCTAGACCTTCTGCAGTGTAAGCAGAGATTGTCGATAGCGGACCCCTACTTCCAAAACATTCTCACAGCGCAGAGGTCATAAGTTAATTTCTTGGCAGGACTTTATCTGTGTGGTGTTTTTATGTTCTCTGTGTCTGTGTGGGTTTCCTTTGGGTGCTCCAGTGTTCTCCCACACTCAGAAAAACATGCTGTTAGGTTAATTGACAGCTGAGAAAAATTGTCCTTGTATATGTGTGTGTGGCTGTGAAATTGGATGTGAAATTGAGGGTGGTACTAATGGAAAATGATGATTGTGTGGAAGTTAGGATTGCATGACAGCGTAAGGGAGAAAAACTTGCGCTTTTTAGCTCATAGCTCATTGAGCTGCATATAAAAAGAAGCGAGGATTCAGCCCCGTAATAGAAGCACACTAAACGTTTTTTCCCGTCTTCGCGCGGGATTGAATCCGTCCCTATGTATAAAAAGCGAATCTCTCTCAGCGAACGAGAAACACCCCTTTTGTGGAAGTCTGGATCCAGTGATAGTTTTTTCTATTACCTATAGGTGTCACTCTTAGTGCTGTCTATGAGTAGGATAGTTAAGTGCAGAGGCAATGGAGAGAAAAAGTACTCCATAAAAATGTCTGCAGCAGGGTCCTTTGCAAATGGGTTATTATATTAGCTAAGACTAATTACTGTTTCTAATAAATTGAAATATCTTGTTTAATTTCAAGCTATTTTACTGATTGTGCATTTACAATATAATCTTAGCAAATAGATATTATAGCTATTTAGCATTTTGAATAAAGTGCCATATTTATTATATATAGCTACTATACATTGTAAAGTAACTCCAATTTTGCAGACAAGTAAAATAATGAAAGGAAACGCATTAATAATGCAATGATAGATTGCAGCTGAAATTGGAGAATGACCAAAAAGGTTATAATTCATTTAAAAAAAAAAAAACAACCCTGAATCAATAAAACCAGTGTGACTGTGCACTAAATGTGCACCTGGAAAATAAAGCGATACATGACAGTGACTTAACCATACATTAACTGTGAAGATGAGACGTGCGTGTATAGTTAGACTTCATAGGCAGTAAACAAGAGGGCTCAATATTAGTCAATATACAGTGAGTGAGTCAGCTAATATCTGGTGCCGAGTGTACATATAGATAACTCTTTCCAGGAGAAGGGCGGGGTGAATTGTGAGCTACGCGTGATGCACTGTAACAGCAGCACTTCAAATTCACTGTGCATAAAGTATTTAGACAGGCGTGTTTCCTATAATGAAAAGAAGAAGAGACACTGAGAAATCATAATGACCATAATCAGTGCTATAAAATAGCATTATTATGCCGGTAAACGCGTTGTGAAACAGGTCTGCCATAGGTGTCAAATAAAAGGTTATCACTCATTCTGAAAGTAAATATTATTTGATATAATTTCTGTAAATGCGAATGTAGTCTTGTCACTGTAAACTGAATGGGATACAGGTACACCCAATGTTTGGTATCTGAGTCAGGCTTTATAATGCATAAGTAATGTTTAAGTAAACAATTGCTTTAATCAGTGTTTATGTATCATGCCCCTTTATTACAAATAAATGCTGCCTGCTTTTTAAATGTGGGGGGGGGGCAGTAATAAACTTAAAGCAGGAACACAAACAGTCCCTCCTGACAGTTAACAGATTGCTATAATACAGAAAAAGCAGGAATTTTACATTCACTGATATAAATTGTGACCTTTCAAGGTCAAAAGTCTATTTTAACTTTTTCACACAAGAGACAGGATCCAGATTTGATGTCATGATTTGATTATGATTGATAGTACTAGCACTTTATTTATGGAATCACTTGATCAGATAGTGTCATTATAAAGTTGCTTCAACATGGTCTACATGGTTATGCTGCAATTGTCCAGATTGGACATTATAGGCACGATCACTTTGTATAAGTACATATATAAGTACAAATAGTGACATGTGCACCCTAAGGATGGGTTCTGGTCAGGATGTTTCTTTAACACCCTGAAAATTTATGTCTATGATTAACCTGGATAGCACCGTCACCATATAGTCTGTGCAATCTGATATCCTTTTGTTTTGTGTTAAATAAGGCCAGGTCTTCCCACAGGGCGGGAGTGCACGTCCCTCCTGCATGTGGACTTAAGAACAAATATCACCTATTTTTTATTTATTTATTAGCAGGTTTTTATATAGCGCCATCAGATTACATAGCGCTTTACAGACAGAATGGATGGGGAAGGAGACCCTGCCCACAAGCTTACACTTGTAACATATAATACCATATATTTTTCAATTATCACTAATTGGTGTGCAAGGCAAAAGTGGAGACTCCTTACCCAAACTACTCTGTTGTTTAAGTGGTTTCTAAATATTGGACTCATACCTGATATTGAAATGTATCAAATATCCCATCCTACTGTCTTATAGTCCCATAAGCTTCCTCTCACTCGCACATATATTAACATCTATTCTTTTAATATGGTTCAAATATGCACATAATTTTAACATATTGGAAATAAAAATGTAAATAGGTAGAGGCAGAGCTAGTGGGGTATGGGATAGGGGACCAGATTCAGAGTTTTTTGCGGCCGCAGCGTGCCTTATGCCCCGCTTCCCTGCGCTCATTAAAAAGACGCAGAGGCTCCGGATGCTGTAGCCGGAGCCTCTGATGCTGCGAGCATGAAAGCCAGCACTCCTGCCGGCTTTCATGAATAAAAAAAAAAAAAAAAGGAAATAAAAAGAAATATTATTTATAAAAAGAAATATTATGTCCTCCAGACATGGTGCAGGCTGAGCTTTCAATTAGCAGGGCTTAGCCCTACTAAAAGCACATATGTAAATGAGAAATGGGGCGTGGAACGCCCCTTTTCCCATTACCATATGGTGGAGTCGCAGAGGCACGGAATCTTCACATCCCAAAAAACATGCTGGTAAGTTAATTGGTAGCTGACTAAATTGTCCTTAGTCTATGTGTAGTTGCACCTATGTATCAATTTCCTATAGAATGTAAGCCTGTGGGCAGGGCCCCCTTCCCCACCAATTCTGTCTTACAAATTGTAAAGCTCTATGTAATATTGCCATATATTATGTAATATTTACATATAAAAACCTGGTAACAATAAATAAATTATTGTTACCAGATTCTGTGAGTAATCAAATCATTTGGTTAAACATTTTTCACCATTGTTCACGTTTACTTGTCTCTATCATTTGGTATTCACTCGCACTTGAAATTTATAACTGCTACATTCCTGAACCAACGAGTATTTTCCTTGGGACAATAGTGGAATAATACTGACTAATACTGACAACTGACTATTATCACCCTGTGATAGCTCACATTCTCCAGTATGTAAAATGAAACTGAGAGCTTGAATCTGATTGGTTCCTATGGGCAACATCCCCAATTTCAATCTCCCTGCTTAGTGAATTTAGGCCCAGGACATTATCATCACTGCTTAATCTTCAATTTGTCTTGCATAATATATGATATTGAGATCCATATCTGGCAATTACTATTGACATTTTATATGAACTTATATGTGTTTTATTTATTGTATTAGACATTATTATACTACTTAACAGTGCACTGTTGTATTTTCTCAAATTATGGATATGTCTGGGTATGGTCCATTGTGTTATATATACATTGTGTTATATTTAATCCTACTGCATTAGCAGGTCACCAGTGCCTAGAGGTGTCTATATATCTTATAAAGAACACATACTTGTCAGGGACAAGCCGCATGGCTTCAATCCTGTTAATATTAAAACCTGTGCCTTACTGTTGTCTAGTATGCCAGCTATAAGGCTACCAGTTCTGCTATGTGTACCAGCAATCCCACGTGATTTTCCTTTGGTAAAAAGCACTTCCGATGCATTTTTAGCACACACCTGCTTTTAAGACAAATATTAATGTCCCAGGCATAGTTCTTTATTATTTGTTAACATGCAAACATTCATTTATTATTGCGACAGTGAACACTCATGTTTTGCCCAGGATCAAAACGTCAATCAATAAATGTTATTGTTTTTTATTTTCTTTTTATTCTTCATCTGTGACACAGTTATACACATTATAGCAGACAGTGCAATACAATGCCAATAAATGTTTTTCATATAATATACAAATGAAAACATAATATAAAAACTGTAAACTGATATTTAATCCATCTCCATTTCAAGGTGAAAGCTCCTATATTGTTGTGGATATTATACGTGAATCATTCATTTCCATCTAACATTGTGTGATCCTAATGTAGGACATATTAGTATATTTTATTCAATGCTTATTGTGGCTATACAGGTTGTGAGTTACATTAATACTATTTTATTTCATTGAATGCCACCAAAAAAATCTATTGAAATGATGAGTAAAAAATAAAAGAAATAGATCATGTGGACACAAAGCATAAAGGCAATAGTCACTATGTTCTGTCCCATCGCTACCTCAGTGGGGGGTGAGACTGAAGCACCAGTGGGGGAAAGAGCATGTGGACTCAAAGCTTAAAGGCAATAGTCACTATGTTCTGTCCCATCGCTGCCTCAGTGGGGGGCGAGACTGAAGCACCAGTGGGGGAAAGAGCATAGTGGCAGCTGAACAACGCAACCAGGCATGCCCTTATGTGAACAGGACACACTGACAGGTGACAGATTTACATGCCGTCATGCTAATCGTGAGTGAAAAGCCAGTGGTGGGACAGAGCTTACCCCCGATGTCTGTATTTCCTACAGGTACATCATTCTGTCCCCCTCTAGCATGGAGACAATAAGAGACATAGTCTATCAGCTCCATGCACGCGCTGCGCAGTGTGACTGGACCCTACTGTGCTTGTCAGAAGTTTGGATATATATATATATATATATATATATATATATATATATACACCTTTCTGGCGTTGCTCTCCTGTGCCTCATTAGGGGTGTCAATCTCGAGCCTGTCACAATGACACACAGTGTGACAGGCGCAGTAGCACCTCGTGTAAAGTGCTCTGATAGCCTCAGCCAGCACTTTACAAAGCGCCTGTCACACTACGTGTCTATGTGTCAGTGTGACAGGCTGGCTGCACTATAGAGGTGGAGCAGGGAGGGCATTCTGTCATGTATGGTGTCCCCTTCACATATTGATGAGCTTATTATATATATATTAATTTGTATGGTATAATGCAGAGGTTCCCAAACTTTCTCAGTTGAGGCACCCCTAGGGTCTTCCATAATTTTTCAAGGCACCCCTAAGACACAATCATTTCCCATTTTTTACGTTTTTGCGTCACAATAGTATAATAACTATTTAGGTAATACTTCGAGTTGATATCAAATCTTGTGTTGCCCCTAAACAAGACATAAAACTGCACTTCTGAGTAACACTAGCAACGTGGCACCATGTCAGAAAAAACATTCCGCGGCACCCCAATGAGAGCTTCGCGGCACCCCAGGGAGACACGGCACACAGTTTGGGAACCACTGGTATAATGTGTAACATGTATGTCTTTTGGTACAGGTGATTGAAAGTAGCTGCGGATAATGACTTTTTCTGAACTCTCAATAACAGTCTGTTTCTGGTTTCTTTTATTTACATATGATCACAGGTATACCAGAACAGTCATGTAATGTGACAGATCGCTGAAACATTCAGCCACATGAAACGTCATACGGCTTAGCCTCACAAGGATAGAGGTGCACCTGGGAGAGGCATAGGAAGTCCGCCCACGTAGCTGATAAACTAAACACGGAAAACCCGCCAGCACGTAACTGGTTAATGACTCCAGCCACTGCAGCAAAGAACTGCATGTAGCTCCGCCCACACAGGGGCAGATGCGCAAGGGCCGAGCCCCGCCCACGTCCATCATATGAGCGTGGAGGAAGGCTGTAGTGGGCGGGGACTTAACACGAAGGGGGCGTTTTGGGACAACGACGTCAGATTAGGAAGGTTTCAGTGCAGTTGAAGGGGCCCGGGCTGACAGCCTCGAGTGACTCTATAAGCACCTTGATGACGTCAGTCAGGTAGGTCCCCGAGGGGAAGGGGTGAAGTGCTGCAGTAATTAGGGGACATCCCGGCATAGACACTGTGTACGGTAGGGTGACCCCCTGTATTGCGCTTATTGCTAGGATGACTTTCTAGTGTATGTTCATGTGTTCCCGGCAGTGCTGGGACTTTATCCATGTATCCGCATTATAACTGGCTGAAAGGTCACACAGTGCTGCTAACACTTGTCACATACATTGTGATCTCCGGTGTGGAACCACAAGTCTTCTATTGGTTCTAGAGGTGACAGCTATGAACATGTGGATCTTACTTACATGGATGTGGGGGGAGTTCTAATATAATGGTTATACACGATTTCACTGTAAGTGATTGTATATTCATATGTGATATGTAGTTCCATCAGGAGGCATTCCTTCCTGATATTAAGGCCACTTATAGGAGGTAATTATGTTAATCCTATACATATTACTGTGCAGGCTGCAGGGCACTACATATATGACACATTCCAGTAACCTCTATGTATCCCTTTCCCTGGTCTGTAATGTATGTCCCCCCTCCCTGTTATTACATTCCCAGTGTAACCTATTAATCAGCCCCCCTCTCTATCCCTATCATTACATATCCTCTCTGCTGCCATTAGTCATTATATTTTGTAATTACCACACATTGCATTTAACTAGTTCCCTAACTATGTTCTTCGTGGGGAGCTTTCACTGGATTTGTCAAAGAATAGATGTGTAGAGTAAACCTGTACATGTCACTGGGGGAATTAGTACACGATTCATGCTTCAGAAACACACTGAACCTCCATCCTCAAACGTAAGGAACGAGTCTATGAGAAGTGCCTGAACATCCCAAGTATAGCTATACCAGCTGCTGGCACCATTATACTTTCCTTTAGGTATAACATTAAAGCTACCGTACTACTGGTGTATATTGTATGCCAGTTGTTTTCTGTATGGTATGCGATTGGGAGGAGGATAGAGCAGTGAACCCTTATGTGCTTTTATAATGGTATTTTATATTGTATAAAGGATGTGTCAGTCTAGCACCCCCCCACCCCCCCCCCCCCCCCCCCCCCAGAAAAGTAGATTGGAGTTCTATAACTCATGTTTGTTTTTAATACTCAGCAAGATCTATATTTCATGGTTCAGTTTTAAGCTTATCTTCTTGTTCACACATTACAACACAATGTCTGGTTTTAAAGATAGCACAGCGAAAAAATGGAGCCGAGGCATTTCTCTGCAGTATTATCTATCCTCTGTGCTTATTTCAACCTTAACTACAATCTGTAATCCCGCTCTCTGTCTTTTTCTCCCTACTGGTACCTTCCCGTGTTTATTCAAGATGTGCCAATCACAAAACACTGACCCCAACTCTCCTTCTAACTATCCCATTTCCCAACTCCCATCCCCTCTAAACTGCTTGAGAGACTTGCCAAATCCAAAGGTCACTACTCTGTTAATTCTCCTGGACGTCTCTGCTGCCTTTGATACTGTTCACCACTCAGTATTATTATAAATGTTACAGTGACACAGCTCTTTCCAGGTTTACATGCTATTTATCTAAACCAGTGGCTCCCAAACTGTGCACCTAGGGTCCCTTGGGTGCTGCGACACTCTCATTGGGGTGTCGCTGAATGGTTTTCTGAAGTGGTGGCACGTTGCGAGTGTTGCTTAGATATGTAATTTTACTTTTAGTATACGAGCTACACAAGGTTTTGAACCTGAAGTATTTCTGTCCTTACCTAAATAGATATGACACTATTTTGACTTAAAAACTTAAGAAATGGGACTGCTTGGTAATTATTTTGTCTAGGGGTGCATTGAAAAATTATGGCAACCCAGAGGATGCCTTGAACTGAGAACGTTTGAAAACCACTGATCTAAATTCTCTTTCAGTGGTCGCTGCTCTGGATCCCCCTCCTCTGCTCTTCCTCTGTCTGTTGGAGTTACTAAAAGGCTCAGCTGTAGATCCATTGCTCTTCTCCATCTATACCACTGCCCTTGGACAGCTAATGTGATGTAAAATACCAGAAAAATGATATAATTGCTAGCTTTCTCAGCACAGATGCCTCTGCATTCCCAAATCTAGCAATTATATCATTTTTCTAGTTAGCCAAAAGAAGTTATCACTCCTATCTTACTTTTGTCTTTTTTAACACAACAATATTATACATCACATTGACATTTCTGGCTAAAGCTGGGAAAGCTTTTATCACATTGATATTTCTGGCTAAAGCTTGGCATCCACTACAACCATATCGTTCCAGTGGAAATAAGACAGTAATTTAATGTCTTGATGCCATTTCATCTTTGGCGTCCTCCAGCCATCTCACACAAGACAGAATTAAATCTTTCCACCTGCCAATAAAAGCTGTCCACCTGGCCTATATATTTCTGGTGACAATGCTGAGATAACTCCTGCTCATAAAGCTCTATGTCTAGGTGTTGCTCTTGACTCTCTGTCCTTTACTCCACACATACAATCTGTTTCTAAATCCTGTTACATTTGTTTAAAAAACATTTCCAGAATATGCAAATACCTCACACAAGACACTGCAAAAACTCTAATTCATACATTAACCATCTCCCAAATTGATTATTGCAACGCTCTCCTAATTGGGTTCCTGCAGTATAAAATCACTCTACTTGAGTCTATATTACATGGAACAGCCAGACTAATCTTCTTTGCAAAACGCTCTTCTAGTGCCAATCCACTCTACACTGGTTGCCTGTACTTTACAGGATTATATACAAAATCTTGTTGCCAACCTACAAAGCCATCAATAA
>JABWIB010000215.1:0-49275 GCA_016617825.1 Platyplectrum ornatum | reverse complement strand
TTGCATGTTGCACACAGATACTGACCAGCGTTACTGTTACACTGTTATTAAGCTGGGTACACACGAAGCAATTTGTCGTTACGATTTAGCGATTTTTCGATTGTTAACGATGTATCGTACCTGTGTGTGCTGCCTTATGTGCTAATTTTCGCACCTGAGATCGTTTGAAAATGTGATCGTAACGACAGTTTTATCTTACTGGAGGTAGAATTTACAATCGTGTAAAGAGTGCTAAATCGTGACATGTGTATCGGCTAACGACGCTGTGGTTTATGTGTATGTGACGATGTGGTGTCGCACGATCGTTCGAAAAAGGAAAATCGCTCGATTTTCAACGAAAAATCCCTCCGTATGTATGCTTTAGGACGCTACATTTTTTCCACATGTCAGATCGTTCTCAAATATGCTAATTTTCAGATCGTCCGACAAATCGCTTCGTGTGTACCCAGCTTTAGACTTGTGCTGGAAACATCATCTCTCACCTGTAATACTGATTGTAATTAATTCTGTTTGCCTCCCCTGCAATTCAACATGGTTTTGCCCACTCTTGAAAAAATCCTTAAATTGGAACAATTTATCTTACCGTGAGTGCCTAGCTTAAGATTTTTCAAGAGTGGGCAAAACCATGGTGAATTGCAGGGGAGGCAAATTGAATCAAATGCAACCAGTATTACAGGTGAGAGATGATGTTTCCAGCACAAGTCTAATAACAGTGTAACAGAAACACTGGTCAGTATCTGTGTGCAACATGCAACAATAAAGTATTCTCCCTGCATGCAAACACTGACATTCATTTTACTGACATGGTTTTGCCCACTCTTGAAAAATCTTTCGATTGGACACAATTTATCTTACCGTTTGTACCTAGCTTTACTTATAACTAATCTGATCTACTTCTCAGTACACCTTTCTATTCCAAAACATCAGAATCTTGGACACTTTTTTCCATCCTAAAATGACTGGATCATACAATGCACAGACCACTTTTGCCATACAACCTGGCTGGTCCATTGTATAAATAGTACTTACCCCCATGTATGAATCCCCAATATCCTATAGAGTGTAAGCCTGCGGGCAGATCCTGCTTCCCCACCTATTCTGTATGTTACCACTCAGTCATGTTGTATTGATATTGAAAAGCGCTTCGTAATCTGATATATAAGCTATATTAAAAACCTTAATACTTAAATTATATGCAAGAACTATAACCCTAACATTATGCTTGTGCACCTTTTTCATGCTTGTATACTGAGATCGTATTACACTAACACATTTGTTTCTTTTCCTAACTCCTACTTTTTCTTACCTATTTATTTCATTTTTCCCTAATGAAACTACTTTTAAAATGTATTGTCTTTTTCTGTTCTGTAGTATTAAATGTTTTCTGTTAATTTGACACAAATTGATAGACAGTTGCATATAACTGCATCTTTATAATATACATTGCTGGCAGCTAACTTTTGTTTTGTAAGATTAATATTCAAGTAAGATTGGTATCAGGGAATCTTGTGTTGAAAGGTGGTTACCCTATTACGACACCTCTAGAAGCACATTGGTTTTTACAGCATAGTAACATAAATCATCTTACTGTGTTGTTTAAATAAAAATAAATATTAACAATGTTTTTTTGTCTTTTCATGCACTTGGACCCACACTTCTGGCCCTTTGTCACTGGTGAGTACTGGTCTCCTCATTATATGACTTGGAAGGTGTCCTGGAATGTGTGACAATGAATATGTAATAGGCACAAATCATTACATGTAATGCGCCCTTTTCCCGGCTGGTGGCAGTAGAGGACAGCTAGAAACATTCGGACATTGCCAATGTAGGCACCGCTACGTTGTATCAAACCTAATATAGAGGCTGAGCGTTTACATGTAGGAGAGTAAAGCATTGAGAGAAAACGAACATGTTGCTTATTTGTAACGGTGCACGGGGAGCCATGTTGCAGCAGCAGCAAAGCACTGGCCGGCGGCGAAGATGGCTGCTGCAGGCCATCTTTTGCTCACCTTAGCTTCAGACAATAGGTCGGTAGCCACGCCCTCCCAGTTACCGCGATCCCCCTCAGCCAATGAACTCGTACTCCAATGTTTACTGGCCGTGGGCACGAGGACAAGGTGCTAGTTGCTGGGCGGCTCGCGGTAGCGGTACGGGGATCACGTGCCTCAAAGAGAAGCGCGGGAAACCGGCGCATCCATCTGTAACCCGTATATAGCAGTGTGCAGGTAGGTGTTTCTTATGAAGGTAGCTGCACGCTGCCTGGCATTGTCTGCGTACAGTGTGTCACCCATGTTTGTCTACAAGCATTTGGATTCCAATAGCCATATCGTGGCACTACTCATGCATGTAGCTGTATACAGACACCCTCCCCTTTGCATCATCATTAGGATTCATTGTGAAGCACTGTAATTATACAGAGCCATGTACATCATGTACAAAATGCTATATTTCAGTAGTGATCTGTGTTCTCCAACAATGTCAGCTAGGTGGCTGGCATGGAAATGGTAACTGTGTGTATTCCATGGGGTGGAGGACATTATACATTTATCAATAAAATAATGACAATGTTGTAATGCATAGTGCTTTCAATGTGCTCTTTTCAGCCCCCTTTGTGCCTGTATTCTGTATGCCCATCTGTGACCTCGCATGCCTGTTCAGTCTTCCTTTCTTACCCTGTATCCATGCTATCCAGTCCCTCTTTCTATTCTATCCACAGTCTCTAATATTCCTTTTCACTTATTTTTTTTTATCTTTACTTACCTTGCTGTTTTCTCATTTCTTTTTGGTCACGTCATTGTCACGTGATCTGGGAGTTGCTGCTACCATAAGAACATTTATACCTCATTCATACTGCCACAAAAACTCTATCGGCAAATTCCTGGGATTTGGACTTGGGCCTTTATAAAGGGTTATGTCCTGGTCTGACGCTGATCGCCACCAGTGTGGACAGTGCTGCTCAGGGGTTTGTTTTTTTTCAATATGAGCCTTAAAGAAAGGAGATGATTGGATGGATTGAGCAGGTGGCTCTGAAAGCTCCTGTGTTGGTTACATAACACTTATTGCCCCGGGTTCAGTGTGAACAGGGTCAACCCAGGAATTTCCCTGCTCTTAGGTGCAGCTGGGTTGGTCTGTGACCCAGTGATGTAAGTCGGTACCCACTGGATTTACCATCCAGGGGGTACATTTTTATACAGTTTCATTTGATTGTTAAAAGCAGCGTTTTGTGGCCCGTACACTATGAACTGAATCCAGACTCCCACAAAATCAGTGTTTGGTGAACTGAACACTTATTTTGCTTTACTAAACAGTTTGGATATTGATTCCTTTCATAACGGAGGGGACCCTACCTTATTACTTCTGCATCGCTTTTGCTTAAATGCAAGGTGGTGCTGAAGTCTGGATTGTACTTAAGGGCTGAAGCCAGCTCTTCTTTATTTATTTTGCAAATTTATGCAGAGATTTTCCAAATCCAGGATGTGGAAAATGTGTTTATTCAGTCTGTATCCAGCCCTATATTAATAACCTAAACACTTTATTTTTTCATTTAATGCTTTTTTCATTGTCATTTCTGCCCTTTGATGTATACTTCTAGTTCTGATAATAGTGTGTCAGATCCAAAATTTGCTACTAAGTGCAGTGGCAGCATGGATAAAGATCCAGTTCCTTCAGTATGGACAAATAATTCAAGGATCATACCTTAAAGCTTTCATGGCATTGTCATTTTACTGAAAATGGTACTTTCTGCTCGATTACACTGGAAAACGCCTGCGTATTGTGTTTTTCTATTTACCGAGTACATTGTATGCCTATGCATTTTGTAACATTGCTGCTATTTAGCCACACTTACAGCTAGATGGATATTCATTTGTCTGTTTCAGTAGTGCTAGGACAGGTGTAGGGTAGACCAANACGACTTGCTTGCAAGATAATGAAAGTTGTACTATGGAGATAACTGTGGAGNTTGCATACTGGATAGATTTTAGTAGCTAATATTAAATGAAATAAAACCTTTTTTTGTAAGTTATCCAGCATTTTCAGTGGGTAGGGGGGGATTAATCGTCACCCTGTGAATACCCCAATAACCCCCTGCCTCTTAAAGGTCTTGATGGGATCTCGTGACCATATTTCTGGTTGCCATAGCAACATATGAAGCCCTGGTATGATCGTCGTGGAGGCATGACCTTTGGATTAGGAATTTACTTGGACAGAACCTGAAATTGATCAGTAAATTGGCAATCAGCTATTGTATGCCATATACTCCCTACTGTCACCTTTATCATGTGAGGAAAATGTCTATATTATACGTTCCCTGTTCTAGGGAACTTATTTGAGTCCTCTCAAATTAAAATGTAGATGTAGTGTAATATTACTACTACCATCCGTGTAAGGGGAGAGATTAAATTATAAAATAATATTTATTGTATTTTTAGACTCAGGTAGGCGGTTTAAATAGGTGCTTTGTTTCTCCCAGAAAAATAAAATCATGTTTGTTTGTGGGGACAGATTAGTTTCATACGTTTATTTATATTTGCAAGAAGAGATGGATATGCATATTCATGGTAATAGTGTGACCCTAGCCTTCTGTTACTTTAACCTCTATTCTTTTTCTTGGTACTCTGGAGACTGCAGGTTGCAGCTGAGCCTGAACTCCTTCATAATAAATAAACCCTCCTCTAGCCATCATAAACAAAGCCTCCTCAGCCACATCCCCCACTTCAATACGCCCCTTACTCCTCCATAACACTGTCTCACAGTAGATCTTGTTTTGTATTCATGTAAAATATTTCCATAGTTTGCTCAATAAAGCAGCAGCAGAATAGANGGAAAATGACTGACATATGATAATGGTGTGTAGAAAGGTTTTGCCTCCTCACTCCACCAAACAAATAATATCCATAAGGAGTCAGGGAGTCATTCATCCCCTCCCCTCTATTTTCCTGGTGGTATCAAGAAGCCCAGAAAGGTGGACAGAAAGCATTTGTAGAGGTATGATAACCTATTAACTGATAGAACAGCGACCACCTAAGGTGTAACTGGAAAAGAAAGACGTTCATTGCTAATACCTGGTGTCTAAAGGTCAGTGTGTTTTATTTTTTTTTTTATTGTATGAGGTTTCTGTAATGTATTGAGGCGTTTTATTTCTGTATTTAAGCTAAAGCTTTCTGTAGATTTAGTAGAAATAGAAGTTAAAATCTATTTGTGTATATTTTGTAGTAGCTTTATTTGTACATGTTATTCATTAATGCTGGCAAGTTATGAAAGCCTGTAATTCAGATAGATAGATATAGCATTGAAATTGAATGATACTGTGTAGTGCAGTGAATATTCATTGTATGGTTGACTTCTAAAGTACTGCTATGCATGTATATTTATATATTGTTAATCATCATGCTTGTCATTTGTACTGCTTAACTTAAACAATAATTTTGTTGCCCCATATGTTATGAATATACAATTGTTTGAGGTCCGTCAATTGTAGCCGNGTTGGAATTATCTTAAACAAAAGCTGTTGCCCTTTGAACGTAACATAACTGAATAAGATTCTTTTTCACTGGGGACTTATTATTCTAAACAATGCAGCCTATTGAACCATGCTCTAGAACTGTTGTTTATGGTTTTGTGTTCACTCCAACACCTTCAGTTTCGTTGTTTTTTAAATTGTACTCATGTGTGCAGATCTGTACAGGCTTAACCAACCTATAAGTAAAGGATGTTATGTTAGGAGGGATACACTTATCTATACCTACAGGGCTTTCACATGCTCTTTGGAGTTAGTTCAATTTATTTATTTATTTTTAAACAACATTTTTATTTTTTCCTCCCAGTTTTATAAATACTTTTATTATGGGTTATATAACATTGATTCATGTCACAACTGTTTGGTTTTGGTTTACAGTTTACACTTATATTCTATAATATAAGAAAAGTTTATGCTGGGTAAATGCATGTGTCATTTTATTATAAATAAAATCCCATGCATGTCTTTGATTTGTAGAAATATTTGTTGCACATAAGTGATATAAGGAAAGACAATAAAACTATAGGCTACACCCAATGTATCAAATATCATTGTTTTTGTGAATGACCTGTTGTACTTAACTTAGGTATATATTGTGTAATGAGTTCAGGAGAATCACGACTACTTTCACTGTAAAAGATAGAACATCGTAGAACCACCAGTGCACCAGTTTCCTCCCACACCCCCAAAACATAATGATAGCTAAATTGGCAGCTGAGTAAATTGTCATTGTGTATGTGGTCCTTTGTATAATGGACTTGCCCCTATGTATCTTTCCTATAGAGTGTAAGCTTGCAGGCAGTGNCCCAATCCCCACCCATTCAGTCAGTTACCACCAAGTCATGTCTTAATGGGTGTCAAATTGTAAAGTGTTGTGTAATATGATAATGCTATATAAAAACCTGCTAATAAATAAATAATTGCAATTACCGTATTTATCACTTCCTAATTGAGTCCTTTTTGTCCAATTCCTTATCTAAAAAAAACTCTGTGGTTGTTTTGTATTGTCACATTTTTGTATGGTGTGACTGTCACAGCTACATTTACTCTTGTAGGTTGTGTCTAAGAAAGCAACTAAATTCTATTAAAGGAACCCTATGTTGATTAAAATCCGCTATTTGTTTATATGTTGATTTACAATCTGCTTTATCTTGAGTAAGCTTGATACGTTATCGGCTGTGCCAGATGTCCTGGGTTACTTTAATGATGTAATCCGGTACTGATGAGGTTTCCAGCTGCCCTGCATACACACCACAGTGAAAAAGACAATGTAGCCTATAACAATCATTTAAATTGTTGACGGGATCTACTTGAAACCTGGGCTTGAAGTGGTGGTGTTTGCTGGGATATGGCATACCATTGCTTCTCTCACTGCCTTCATTGAAAAACTTGAAATCTCAATTCAGTTCTATTATTTTCTATGTTTCCTTACCACCACTTCTAGAAGTCCATACAACCACTGCTTGAAACATCCTGTAACTTTCGACATGTCAAACTTTTTGAGGCATAATTATACTTCTCGTTGTTTATAATTTGGTTGCCCATTCCCCTTTATTCAGAATTATTTGGTAATATTTTCATTTAATGGATTTATAGGGTATATTTTCAGCCAATCGGTAATTAGCGCTGCTGATGGCAGATTATTTTTTCCTCCAAAGGTAAGGCTGCTTATCGGAGTTGCCTCTCCTGCTGGCAGAAGAGTGAGGGCTTTTTTGTCACATTGGCTGTGTTTGAAATTTTGGTAGCTTTGCATCTGATATTTTTAAGCATGACAAAATATCAAATAATTTTGTACTGCTGTGTTCCTAGTTCAATGATTGATCACTTGGGAAAATCCATTATGACAATACACTAAAGTGTTTATCAGGGCGATCAGCCTTATAATTACTTAGTGGACAGTCATTCTTGTGTTGCTACATTACTCAATTATCCAGTGATCAGATAAACAGTACTGATCATTGCTTGATCAGATATAAGTGGTGATTAGGTGTGAATGACAACATTGGGAAACAACTCATTCTAAATAATAATAGTAAATCTGGTCACATAGTAGAGTGATTATTGGCCCAATCCTATAATTGAGGATCAATTTAAATTGCTGTAGTGTGTGGTACAGATAAAGTTCTCTAACCTCAAATTATCGTCCCAGAAAAGCTCTTTCTTTCAGAATTCCTTATTGATTATCATCCAGAGGGACAATTATGAATCAGTGTGCGAGCAAGCCTGATTATTGGACCATGTGCCTCCACCCCCTGGCTGGTGTTTCCCTGTCTGTACGGAACCAATAATACAGTACTATAGAAGCTCTGCATTCTGCAAGAGATCCTACAGACTGGTTTCTCCTGCCAGGAGGTAGAGGTGCCCTACAGCAGAAATAGACATATATCTCTGCAGCCAATCGGCTACAAGAGCCTCCTGTCAATCTACATAGTAGCCCCCTCCCTCCTTAACACGAAAGAGCACTGTGTAGTGCTGATATTGGGAACTTTTCCCAGGGAGAAAGGTCCTGATTACCGACCACCTCCTGGTGGCAGCGATATCTTTCTAGTGTGTGGCCAGCTGAAATATTTTATAAATATGTCACTTGTGACATCAATATGTCCTAAAAGTAGATTTTGTCATGATACTGAAATCCTGGTACAGACCTGGCCATCACATATGCGGTACCTGTAAAAACTTTTATTATTATTATTATTTTTATAAGCTTGCAAAACATTTAGTTAACTATATTACTCAATTGCAATGGTCAGTTACTTCCCTTGAATTGCTATCAAAGTATATAAGATGTGCAAAATAAGAGAAATAATAGGAAGTGTCTGTACCGGAGGTGACTTGATAAAGTATTTGCTTATAAGGCTTTTTGCAATGTGGGTGAGCTATTGTTCAGGGAGGGACTGGATTGTTTTCTTTTACTGGTTGTGGGTTTAGCAAAGATTAGTGCTGTCTCTGTCTCTTTGCCTGATAGCACTTTCCTATATCTGCACGCCCAGAGAATATCATTCTCATTGGAATGAAGAGGTGAGCATAGCCTGCATTTACCCCTGTGTCCACAACATATTATGTCGGTNTCTGTTTTCATCTCGGTGTCATTCTTGGTTGTTTAAATTTCTATTTTACATTTTACATCTGCTGCTTGTTAAATGAATTGAAAGNGGGCAATAATGGGTATACTGCTTCAGGGTGGAAGACTGTCAAACTTTTTTTCTATTGCTTACTGCTAAATTTAATAAATAAATAAAAAATATATATTTTGTTGTTCCCAATTTGGGATAGCATAGGACACATTTATTATGAAGCAGCATATTGCACATTGTGTAATGTAATAAATCTTTTGTAGTTTGAGACTCTACCCTTCACTCGTGTTCTAGCAGATATTCGTGCCCTCCTTTTGTGTTCTTACGTATTTGTCTTCTTAGGACAGACATCTTTCATCCTCACGCAGCTGGAGTATACATCTAATAATAAGATGCCTGAATGTTTAGACAGATCCTGCACCTGAGACACATACATGAGAGCTTTGAGACTTCTTGTTATCGGGCAGATGGGTTTTTTTTATGTGCACCACAATCAAGGAGAAATGTCATCTTTTTATGTAGTATAAGGCAAAAATAGCAGATGGACAGGACAATCAGTATTGGGGAGAAATAGTATCTTCTGTCTAGTTTAATGAGCTTAATCGTACTTAAAANTAAACTGTTTTTGTTTTCCAGATGCATTTTTATGTGTTGGTCTTAATGAAATAGGTGAAATAGTTCTACAGCTGTCATCATTTAGTTGCCATATTATTCTGTTTCTGCCACAGATAAAAGTGCTGAGTGTAGATACATTTATTTTGAGTTTCTGAGCTGGTTGTTGGCTTTTAGGGCACAGTACTGGACGCTGGGTGTCTTCATTTACAAAAAGGTTCATATTAATTTATTAAGAGCCGGGAAGGGACGTTTCAGGTTTTATTTTATGAAAGACAGTGGTCAACAGAACCTGAAAGGTCTCTTCCCTTTTCTCTTTAAGGAATGTTTATGAGCACTTTATATACAAGCTACACGCTACACTCTGATGCAGCTCATACATATAGTTGGACACAATAATGAAAACATTCTTTCACTGTACAACAGTTTTAACCCAGTACTATCCATTACAATTTATATAGCTATCAGTTTTTTTTCTGGATGTCACAGCTTTGAATATAGTGTACCAACTAAGAGAACTCGTTTATTAGATGGAACTATTACAGTTACAAGCCCTAGGCCCATACCCACAAAGGTTAACTCCGCACCCAGGGAACACACATCTCATGGATGTAAAGGTTCAAGCAACCAGCATTCCTTTGCGTAATCTGACTCTTTATACTTACCATATGCATGAAAGCAGTTATATAATCATCTCTAACGAGGGAAGAAACACAACATTTAAACTGCATACAAACCTTTTGTCTTCAGATTATTTCACTAGTCTGTGCTCCACCTATCCTGTGTCCCAAACANTTATTACTTTTCCCCATGTGATCCTCTCTAATTGTGATCAAAATAACAGACTGTGCATGTGGGAAAAATGTAAAGATGGTTCAAGTAGGTGCACTATAACCTGGAATTCTGTGGACGTGGAAAGAGGGGAGCTGGTCATAACAAAACCTACCTTTTTTTTCCCCGTACAGTTGCTATGGCAACCAAGACTTGTCCAGCTCGGTTTAAGATCAAACAAAGTTCACTCTTAATGAAAGTCCTTTTATCAGATTGTTTACCACATATTTACATGGATAGAAATGTATAGAAAAGTCCAATGTTACATTCATGTCTGCAGGCCCAATTATTTATTGCAATGAAATAAATTGTGGTGGATTAGTAACATTGCATTTCTGACCACAGGGCTTGGGTTTCTGACTGGGGTTTTTTTCTCTCCAAAATCCTAGGTTACTCGACTTTCACGCCCACCTATTGTAACCTATAGTTCCTTCACAGTTTTTTGAACATTACAAGTATTTATGTGGTTATAACTATAGTGGGTGGTGCAAGGAGTACGATTACCTTAGGGCCCAGCCACTTAGGGAGTCCCAACAATTACGTTTCACAGACAAAAATACAACCATATATTGCGATATATGTGAGATATACAATTCATATGCAAAAAAATGAAAACTAATGTACCAATAATGAATCTTTTGTATCATCTTCTTATACATAGTGGTTCAGGGACTTTTGTAGTAAACAGGAAGTGTGTAAAGCAGCTTGAAGGAAATTCGTTTTTGCAACAGAACACCCACCTTTTGTAATTGTCACATGTCTTACCATAGAAATGTTTTGCAGATTCCTATTTGTTTAAATACTCTGAAATAGTTTTTCATCAGTTCTTGCTGGTTTAATACTTAGAATTTTTATTTCACATTTATATATGTGAATTTAATTAAAAAAAGAGGCAGCATGTATAGATTGACCTCATTTTGCCTGTTTTTGTTTGTATTCTGCTTTCTAGCAGCCACACTGAATACCATAAATAATTATTATAATGTCACGATGGACTCCTGTGCTCATGGATGAATTAACACATTTTATTTTTACATATATTTATTGTTAAATGCATGGTTTAACCCTGAAACAGCCCCTAGTTTCTGGAATGGTTTTTACAAAGTAGATTTGTATTTTGGGTTTCTAATTTATTAGTTCTATTATTTACAATGTCAGTTTTATTGGTTTAGATCTTGGCCACCTAGACTGCTTCACTGAACCACTTCCATCTCCACATTCATTTGTCACATAGGATTGCCAATTGTCATGATGCACAAATAATGTAATGTCCAAAGAGTTAAAGGAGACCTTTAAGCCTCTTAATTTCTCATGAAGCTGTATAGTTTGGTACAAAACATATACTTACCACTGTTTAAAATGATAATCTGATGTCTTGGTGAAAATATATAGGGGCTATGTTTGGCGGTAACTTGCTTGGGGTCGTGTAAAAATTTTTTGTCAGATGGGGTCCCAGAGCAAAATAGTTTGAGAAACCCTGGTTTAGAAAAAATATAAACATGGATACCATGTCTTCTGAACATCTGGTAGACGAATTAAGATAAATATGTATAAATGTAAACATATCATGCAGCTAATTTAATATATATCAGGTGTCCCCCTGCAGGTGGGGGAGAGTGTTGTAATATGTCTATTAGTAGTACTGACTAGCCGTCTGACANTTAGGGCCCTATTGTGCTGTGCTGTGAAGATGTCTATTATGGCACAGCACACAACCATTTTTTTATGGGGCTGATTCAATCCGCGCTTTAGACGTGAAAAAGCCAATTGTGCGCTTTTTCGCGTCTATTACAGTAGGGAAGTCTTGCATATTTTTATATGACCCGCATATTTTTATCAATGAGCCACGAGCTAAAAATCACAAGTTTTCTTCCCTTACGCAAACAGCGTAAGGGGGAAAACATCGCCTGAAGCGACATTGAATCGGCCCCTATGAGCCGCAAGGTAAAAATACTTGAGTTTTCTCCGTATGCAAGAAATATTGAATCTGCCCCTTAGTGGTTTATCCTTCAATCATTAGCTTTGGACCTAAATTATTACAATTAATGCTATACATATGTTACCTATGATCTATAACAGTAATATATTAAAAGTATGTTGTACATGGTTATATATATTGTTACGTTTATTGAGACGGCTTGAGCATATTTGTACACAACCTATTCCTTTCTTAAACATTTTCTAACACATTGTTTGACTATATACAAAAAGGTCTCTATATAAGGATTCAATTTCAAATTCCATATATTTAAGTAATTTGTTTCTAAATTACGTATTTGTGTTAATAAAACATCAAGACGTCATATATACACTCTCAACTCTTTTTGTTACTTTTTGTTAGGTATACTGTCCTGAAGAATATGTATACACCTTTAATAGCTAAAGGAATTTAAATTCTTGGTTACAAGACAGGATCCGGAGCTATGTACGCTAGGGGATTTATACAAGCCGTTTGCGTAAATCGTGAAATCTGCACTTGCATGTGATTGATGTTATGATTGGATCTCTAGGTCCGATACTTGAGTTGTGTTATTTGATTTTTGCTNATAATGAAGAAGGTGATAGGCATGCGGATTTGGGGAAGGGAGCATAAAGCCGTTGCACATGTATCTGGTGCAGTAAAGGTGCAGTTCCACGTGGGGAGTTTTGAGGTAGGGTTCTGGTTCCTCTTTCATGTAGCATTCCAGACCTTCATGTATATGTAAAACACACAGGTTTGCATCTGGTACACAGTCCTTANGCACATGTGGATTTGTAAGCTTACATGCTTCAATGTTATTTGGATGTGACAGATGCAAAGACTACTTTTATACCAAAATATTTTCTTTAGATAGCAGGCTGTGTTCATTCAAATCCTGACTGTTACAGCAAGTATTGAATATATGTATTCTCATAAATAATGGAAAAGGCAGCCAAGGTTTGCTTCTGTCTAGCTTCTATTTTTAGCACATTCATACAATTTGAAATACACTGACTATATGAATTCTATCCATCTGAAGAATGTGTCCTGTAGGATTTATTGCTGTTTCAGTGTTATTTAGATCTTGTCTGTTTTTTGTTGGGATTTTTTTTCTTTATTTAGTGTTCTACTAGAGCTACTCCGTTTAGAACTGTAAAATAATAAATTAACTTTGTTACAGTAAGTAATTCCCAGTTNTCATAAAATTTTAACCATTTAACCTACCGGTATATCTTTGGTGTTTGGGAGGAAAAAGCATCTTGGAAAATCATTATAGTTTTGTATCATTGCTTTAGGGTGTGTCAAGTAGACTNTTGCCACAGTGCATAATCTATCTAGGTTGAATCTATAACTTCCCAGAAATGGCATACAGATCATGAGTCTAAACAAATAGTGTACAGTTTATATGGTTTTCAAGTTTCTAAACTGACAGAACTGTGCAATGTTGGAACTTTGAATAACTTTAGGAAAAAAGTATTAGAGTGTATCCAAATTATATCCAATATCTTAAATACTATTTGATTATTTGCTTACTTATGTGATTTGGTCAAGTTGTTTTATTGTACATTGTAGATATCAATCCTGCATCCCTTTAATTACATCTAATTCACCNAAAAACTTTTTGATGGGTTTTTTATTGTATTTGTTTAAAATNATTTGTGCCTGATTTATTACTGTTGAAGCAACTATTACATTACATGTTTGTGGTTGATACCTCTACTATCACCTAACTAAAATGCTTCTGTTTTTAGTGCCACAATGACAACAGAGAAAAGTTTAGTGGTTGAGGCAGAAAGTCCTCCTCAGGGCCAAAAGCAAGAAGGAAAGGATCAGGAAGAGGCTACCGCAAGCAAAACCAGCCCAGCGGATCTCAACACAGGGGAAACACAGGAGGCTGTGTATACAGAGACTTCTCCCTCAACTGCTTCACCAGGTGCTCACAAAAACAGAGAAGGAAAAGGATTGTCACGACTATTTTCATCTCTTCTGAAAAGACCAAAATCTCAGGTTACAGAGGACGAAAAGGACAATCCGTTGGCAATACAGACAGAGGCTGTAGATCAAAAAGTAGATGAAACTTTAAGAGACCAACTGGAAGATGACGTTTTTCTGAAGGCTCCTATTGCAGCTCCAGAACCTGAGCTTAGGACAGACCCCTCTCTAGATCTACATTCTCTCAGCAGTGCAGAAACTCAGGTAAGCAGTAATATTTCAGTGTTCATATTTTACACATTTATAGTAATTATTTAATAATCATTCTTTAAATTANGGGAAAAAAATGTGTACAATAATTTGAGGTAATTAATATATTTGTTCATTGCCTAAGATTTTAATACATGTCTTCTCTATGATCCTTTTAACAATGAAATTACTTTAATGTAAATGACTTTAACTACTTTTATATAGTTTTAATATCTATTTTACTTCTGTTGAATACTTCCAGCCTGCTCAGGAGGATAGGAACGACGATCAAGAACCAGAAACAGTTCCTGAGGACAAACCGGAATCAGATAAAGGCAACGAGGACCAAAAACAGAAAAAAACTGAGAAAGTGAAAAGTCCACAGAAAGTGGCAAAGAGATCTCCCAATATGCACTGCAGGGTGTCCCTTCTCGATGACACTGTGTATGAGTGTGAGTTGGAGGTAAGGAGTCTTCAAACTAACATTTATGCTTTATAATCTTTAGCCATTACTTGTTCAGAATACATTTTTGAATTTCATTCTTGCCTTTGATAACCTGCACATTTATGGANAGCTAGTTGCAAAAAAGTTTGTGTGGACTGTTCACATTAAGTTCATTGCGGTGTGTCCCTGTTATGATCGTTTTTATTTTGGTCAGTTTATATTTTCTGTTACATTTATCTATTAATGCTCAACATTTTAACATTTTAAACATTCTAATCTGGTCTGTGCCACTGGGTTTCAAATACAACTGCCATCAATAGGTTCCACCATNGGCATTGTCATTTTAAGAGGTCTTCTGATGTCAGTGGTAGAGCCAGAAATATGTAAATGTTGATATACGTGCTGTCATTGTGGTAACCATTTCCGCCTGGATGGCCATGAAAAACCATTTACCCTGCAGTGTTTGCTCGAGGGATTTTGTTGACCTTTTGCAATATCGACAAAAACCTTCTCTTGTGTCCGTATGGCACAATCTGATTGTCCCATCCTCATGTTTACATCTCCATCAAACAGTGCAATTACTGGTTAAAAGTCAGGTTGCATTTCTAGGGGTATATTTACTAAGCCGCGAGTTTGCAGTGAGATTGGAAAGTGGAGATGTTGCCCATGGCAACCAATCAGATTTGAGTTCACATTCTCCAGTGTATAAAATGAATCTGAAAGCTTGAATCTGATTGGTTGCCATGGGCAACATCTCAACTTTACAATCTCACTGCAGACTCGCGGCTTAGTAAATATACCCCCTAGTCTTTGTCTAGTCTTATGAGTGAGGTGTGGCATCCTGAACCTTGTGTCTAAACAATTCTTATATCCAGATGATTTTGTTTATGTTCTGTAGAAGTTGCAAACCCTTTAAAGTTTAAAAACCGCTGACAAGCCATTACTAATATTTTAAATCTGTTTTCTTTGTTTCTTACACACTGATCTGAAGTCAACAAGGCTGAGAGATTTGCTTTTCTATTTGAGTCTGCTGATAATTATTTTCTTTAAATAGTCTTTCAGTTTCTTCATCAATTATTTGCCTTTTTCCCCCAACACAATCAAAAAGTGTGGTAAAAAGAAAATTGAAAGCTTCTCTGCAGTGAATATCCTCTGGCAATACAGCTGCTGCCCTTTAGGCTTATGGGAGAGGCAGGTGCTGTCTTCCAGTATTGAAAAGCATCATTTGGGTGTGTGGGGGATGGTGGGGGTGTCCTTTTTATGGAACAATGCTGACTAAAGTCTACTATAAAACAAGAACAGTATGTTTTGTTCATAATATAAACATTTGGTTTGTGTAAGATATGCATTAGTGCCATAATATTTTTGGAGGAGGAAGAATATTTAAGCTGTGTTGCAAATTTGTCAACTTTATCTGCTTTTTACTCTGTTTGAACATTCATGCTTCATTGAAATAGCACACACTAGCTAATCTCTTCAGTAATAGTGGAAGCATATTCAGGGTATGATTAGTCAATATCGACACCCTGCTGCTGTCTGTTATACCCTGTTCACATTACCAGCCTTGAAAAAGTTGGCTTAAGAGCCATGGTGTAGAGCTGGGGAAATTGGAGGGGCTGTAAAAAAGCACCGTTCAGATTAGCGTCCGTGTTTTTTTTTTTTTTTTTTTAAACAGGGTCTGCACTGTTCACATTGAACCCTGCTTTTTGCGACCAGTACAATCACATTGTGCTGTGATTGTTTGTTTACATGAGGGGAGGGGGGAGAGACAGGCAGTGTTGTGCTAAAAATAGCTGACTGTGTGAGCCAATCAACACTGCACAAACACAATGGGAGAGGAAAGCCAGCTATGTACTGTTCACACTGACTGAAAAAGCTGGATAGGAGCAGGCTCTGAACACCAGCTTTCTGTAGCTGGCTTTTTGTAAATGAAGCGTTCACACTNAGTTTAGAAGGCACTGCAATCACAATGCGTTATTTTAAGTTGTAAAATAACACATTTGCAGTTCATTTCATTTGGGTTGAGCAATTTTTTAACAAGTTTTTTTTNAAATTGAATTGCAGGAAGTGATAACGCGTTTTTGTAGCCTCTTTGCGCTCAATTGAATTCTGTCCTCAGTTATCAGAATAGCACTAACAGATTCCACTGTAACCTGGGAACTATGACTTCAGTGTTAGATTTTACCACATCNGCTTTCAAAACGTTACGTATTAATCAGGGTTTGTTTATATATAGGGAGTTTTTGACAGTATATACAATCTAACTTTGACTTTGTGCAAGCTAGCAATGAGCAGGGGTTCTCAATCATGGTCCTTAAGTACCACTAATACCCACGTTCACACTGCCCCAAAAGCCCAGCATATTGCCAGGGCATGCACTGGCGACCCTGGGTCATTGCTCGGTGTGAACAGGCTCTCTGCAAGGGAGGATCTGCATCCATATTTCAAATCTGATCTGATACTGGCATTCCTAGTGATCATGAAATGCCTCTTTTACCCTAATTCAGGATCTGGTCCATAGAAATCACATAACTTATGTCACCAAGACCAGGACCTTAATGTAGCAGTATATCGTCCAGATTATTGGATATTTCCTGTTGTGCGGCCTCATGTGAGAAAATTGTTGATGCAAGGGTGTGTTTCATGGATTTCATTCATTTTTTATTATAATATTCTTGATGATTATTGGAAAAGTTATAGTCTACTTACTATAGAGAAACACATGAACTATTTTAACAGTGCATTCTAAAGTGTCTTTTTTTATCTCCAGAAACATGCAAAGGGTCAGGACCTTTTTAAGAAAGTATGCAGCCACCTAAACATTCTGGAGGAAGATTATTTTTGCCTGGCCATATGGGAGTCCCAGTCTAATAAGGTTAGTAAGTAAAATTGAACCAGATCACCTGGTTTTGTATGCCTTTGAATCTGTAATCACAAGTCTGCTGTATTCTGAAATGCATGCTTTGGTGTTCTATCTACTCTCATCGCACAGATAAACCCAAGTTGGTAGGCATGCCTATATTTCACATCGACCCCTCTGGATAGAGCTCTATTTATAAAGCCCTTAATGCTTAATTTTGAAGCGATAATGGCAGTTTTCAAAATGAAGTGTGGCACTCTGAGCAGTAAAACCTTGCCAGAATGGCGAGGAGGAACCAGTTTCCCCTTTATCTTCCTATAATATAAGTTATTAGAGGGAGGAAGGGGGAGAAAATGTGAGGTACGTGTGGAGAGACCGCCGGGATAATAAAAAAAAAATATCAGTTTGTTCATATGAACAGGAACACCACTGAATAAAAGTGGAATATTAAAAAGGAGAAAATAATAAAGAACAGAAACTTACGTGCTCCGGTGTCTTCAGTCCGGTCCTGGCGCATGATGCGCCATGCGCATGCACCAGGACCGACGCTAGAGCCGAAGACTTGCATCGCCTTTTGGAACATCAGGAGGTAGAAATGTATTTTTAAATATATTGAGTGATGCTGCCAGGCTCACTGCAAGGCGAAGCAGGCCTGGTACAGCATCGTTTCGAATTTGTTTTTAAAATAGCGCCCGTTGTTTTCTGATCAGGTGCTTGAACCTGTATAGAACACAAAGATGATGAAATCAATCAAATTGCATGGAAATCGGAAAAGTCAGAAGTCTGGATCTTTGTCCACTGGTTTGTGAAGTATTTCAAAAACCAATAAAGTCTAGAAAGTTCATTGTTAATTATCTGGTGTTGCAGGAAACCAGTGTCCTTTAATTAGCCCCCACCAATACTCCCTTTTACATTACCCATTGTCCACCAGATTAATCTACACAGGATGAGCTTGCAAATGGTTGACTGCACTTCTGCATCAGACACAGAAGCCCTTCTGTCTATATTGCTCTTGCTCAGCATTTCTTGTCTAAAGGATCTGTAAAACTTGGAGTGATATTTTTATTAAGTTATTATATACTAATTGGCCAGTTTAAATTGCCAATGTTCTTAATTGAAATATATAAAGTGTTACTAAAAAAAATACTATCCATTTTTTTTTTTTTAAATCTGGGCTAGATATTTATAGCAACTTTTGTAGCAGTCAGGAGGTGCTGGGAAGATATTTAATCTGCGCTAAACATAAGTTTTGCAAGATATTTTCTTTTCCTTTTGCACTAAAAGGATACATCAAGCTTATTCTGGTTGTTTAAAAATAAATTCTGCTGTTTTCCACTTTTAGGTTTGGATTGATCCTCTTAAAGAGATCAGAAAACAAGTGCATGGTGAGTGGTTTTTTTTTTTTATAAATGAATGGGTTTTTTTTTTTATAAATTTATGGTCAGATTATCTACTCAATTTAGAATCCCTACCTAATTATTAGACCCTAGCTATGATTATTTGTCATGCCTCGGGGTAAATGACATGTATACTTAACAGTCACACTCTTCTCATGTAGCCTGTAAGTTTCTGACATGCTGCAGCACTTTGTTGTTGCTCCTTTTGTGATCGCCTGCTTGGAAGTGTGTGGCTACATTGGGGAATCTGCTACATGCAGACTGTATGTAGTTGATGTACAGGGTATGGTCTTTGAGTAAGGACATGGCATAGCTTTACTTTGCCCTGCGCTTGCTTTTTCTTTTTTTTTTTTTATGCATGGGGTTTGCCCCATAAAGCCGGATACCCACTGTATCCCAACTCCCATGCAAGGTGATGTCGGAACTGTTCATGTGATTTACACATAAAATTGTGATATTTCTGTAAGCAATAACCATGTCTTGCGGTTGGAAAGTCTTCCAGCACAAAAGACTGGATCTTGAGGATCCTTTATCCTCCAGTTCTAAACTGGGCCTAGTACATAAAAACGTAAAACAAACTGTTTTAAATTGCATACAAATTACAAGTCATACAAATATGAGTCAGTGTAACACGCCTGTTGTGTTTTCAGTTAAGAAATCTTTAATAATAGTTCATAATGATAGTTAGAAGAATGCCACTATATAGGTTACTGACATTGACAATATCATGGTTACAAGTTACATTACTTTTCGTTATTTTATCTTTCTTTTTTTCAAATTACAATTGTGTTATATATAGACCTATCTAAATGTAAAGAAAAATGTTTATCTTAATGGTTGTGCTCTCATTTCTGTGCTCTGTAATCTGCATGATGCAGCTTAGTGATAAGGAGTGGGAGGGAGCATATAAACCTTTTGGCACAAAGCTCTGTGGAAATGGTGAGGTAGGGAGGGAACGGACAGCCCTGATCCCATTCCAGATGGCCCAACGGCCTCCTGATTTAAGCCTCTTTAGCTGATCAGCCGTCCGTGTTGTGTTGTTACAAGATGAGTTTGCATGGTAAGCTAGTCTCTTTCCTCTTCAGCTGTTCCCTCCTTTTGTTCTGTAATAAACATTGATATTCAATATTACACATTCCTCACCTTGTTTTTTTTTAAGAGAACTGCTTTTTTGACTTAAAATAAAGACCCTTTTACCCATTTTTTAAAATTAGTTATTAAATAACATTTCAAAAAAACATTGCATTTCACATTAAATGTACATCATTTGATATATATGCTCTGTATATAACTATAAAACATAAGATTTTTCCAATCTAAATTCTGATATCATCTTCTCAAGCACATGGCCACTTCTACGCTTGCATCACTCTGCATTGCTGTACAATTGAAATGCTTTCCCCTCATCACGTCTAAATAAATACCTATGGAGTAATCCAGTGTAAGTTTGTGCGCAGAGCCCCCTTTCCCACCCATTCTGTCTGTTACCACCAAGTCATGTCTTATTGATTGTTAAAATTGTAAAACACTAATCTAAAACAAAGCTTTTAATAAATAACAATAATAAAAAACATGCCTCACAAATGCAACTCTTATATATTTGATACTATACATATTCAACATGTCTGTCAGTAGGATAACACTACCGTGAGGAAGTAGNGGAATCAGCTCAAATTAGTTGAATGCATAAACTTGTGGCTAATGATAGATTATATGTGCCTAACCAGACAGGCGCTAGATTTTTTCCATTATATGATAAATCCCTTCAGCCCTTCAAGGAATATGCCAAAATAAACAAGAGGTGCTTCTGCATAGTGGTCATTCATGTGAACTGCACCCACATCTGTCAAGTATTTAGCAAGCCTATGTGTTCCTTCAAAACGCAGATCAAGTATAACCTCAAGCAGGGTATAATTAAGCTTTACAATGCTACCAAAAGGTATGGTTATTTTCATTTGCAAATGTCAATTGAAGAAGAAATTGTGTTCCAAGTTTTCATTTATGAGGCTAGGCTAGATGCAGTAAAGGGAATCATCCTATCCAAGTGTGCAGACTTAAATCACTTGTTAATGGAACTTCTGATAGTTTTGTCTTTTCTTTTTTTTCCCTCCCACTGTATGTACATTTAGGCAGCTTTTGAACTTCCTAAAGACATGAGTTTGTGTGATCTGTATTGATTTTAGGCTATTTTGGTATCCCAAAAGCTGCAATTGAATAGTTTTCTTAATATTTTAACCTTTTTTGATTCTTAAATACGTATGGCATACATAATTTACGTGTCTGTGTTTGGCACAGGAGCTCGATGGGATTTCACTTTTAATGTAAAGTTTTATCCACCTGATCCTGCACAACTTACTGAAGATATAACCAGGTAATGGCAAACCTCTATGCATGTATCTTTTCTAAAACTCAGAAAATATTGTTGCAGGAATATCTTTCAACTGTGTAATATGAAGCACTGGTCATACCTAATTATATACAAATAATACATATACAAATAAATGCATAAGTGTGTTCTAAAAATGGTGGACAGTGTACTACTCCATGAATATATGGATATTGGGCACATTCTGAACCAAATTCAGATCTTTAGGCACTCATTATTAAGTATGGGCAAAACCATGTTTGCAAGGGGGTTAAATTTTATATTTTGCAATTAGTATTACAGGAGAGATGATGTTTCCTAGCAAAAGTCTAATAACAGTGTAACAGTAACACTGGTCAGTATCTGTGTGCGACATGCAACAATAAAGTATTCTCCCTGCATGTAAACACTGACATTCATTTTACCTCCCCTGCAATTCAACATGGTTTTACCCACTCTTAAGTCATTATTGTCTAAAGATCTGAATCTTTCCCTATGCGTGGGGGTTTTGGGGTTTGAGCTAATTACTGATTTGTATGTGGGTGATTACCTAAACTCTAACAAAAGTAGCCAGAGGTCCTTTTCATATACATTATCTATATACAACTAAAATTTATCCATGAACAGGTGAAAGTTAATCTTATGAATGCATGATAAAATGTAAGGAGAGTGCTGAGAGTGCCATCAGGCAAGGATTACTGCTTTAGCTGCAGGATTGAGGTTTTATATACTGAGATGGGAACTGGTAGCCAATTGAGTAGCAAATACATCATGTCAGACAAATCATCCTCAACCAGGATCTCAGTCTACTCTAGATGTTTCCTAGCACAAGTCTAATAACAGTGTAACAGTAATACTGGTCAGTATGTGTGTGCAACAGTAACATTTTACCTCCCCTGCAATTCAGGTTTTACCCATATTTGACTAAATCATGCATGCCTAAATTTATTAATCTGGCCTTTCGACACTAAATATATTTGTCCTATTATTGGAATCAGAAATGGAAATTTCAATGTGTGCTAATAAACCCATTAACATAGTAATAATTAAGAAAAGTACATCCAAGTGGGCTCTGGAAAAAAAGATCTATTTCAGAAAGATGTCTAAAAGAGGTCTCCTAAATAGTACAATTCCTATAAGTCCCTNTTATCAGTATCTTGAAGGCGATCTTCAATGACACGTTGCAGCCCTTAAATTCAATTTTTCTTTAATTCCAACATTCCTCAAAAGATATAAACAGATATGCAGTTAAAAACACATAAATACAGTAATCACAAATATAGTATTTAAAACAATATAAACGGTATGAGCTCTGCCTCCCAGAGGGGAGATAAGCCGCACGAAGCGTATCCGAGTTCTAGATGGAACAAAGTTCAGTCTTTCTCTCCCAGATGTCTAAACGCGGACCCAGCGGGGAAGATGAAGGACGTCTCCGCGTGGTCGTGTCGGCGTCTCCCTCGGCAGTCTCCTGCTCTCCACACTTGACGCATTTCGGGTAGGTCCCTCTCTCAAAAAAGAGATGCCGACATAACCACCCGGAGACGTCCTTCATCTTCCCCGCTGGGCCCGCGTTTAGACATCTGGGAGAGAAAGACTGAACTTTGTTCCATCTAGAACTCGGATACGCTTCGTGCGGCTTATCTCCCCTCTGGGAGGCAGAGCTCAACGTGTCATTGAATATCGCCTTCAAGATACTGATAGCAGGGACTTATAGGAATTGTACTATTTAAGAGACCTCTTTTAGACTTCTTTCTGAAACAGATCTTTTTTTCCAGCGCCCACTTGGATGTACTTTTATTAATTATTACTATTTTAGTGTAGGATATAGAGCCTACGGTACAGTGAGAGGAGCGGCTGGGGAGCGTGGTTTGAACTGACCCCTCTTTTTATGTAAATCCATTGTCATGTCAAAGTTATTGTCCTCCTCTGGATTTTAGACTTTAAAACCTACAAAATTTCTCCAAGAGAGGTTCAGCAACTCTTCTAAGATGTGGCAAAAGCAGACAGATACCCCGTTCAGATACAGACACTATCGACCCGGGAAACACAGGACTTTTACAGGGTTATTCCTGGGTTTGACATGGGCATCTGCCAGTGTGAACAGTAATACCCGAGTATAATTGGGAGTATTAGAGCAGGTGAATCAGAAAATCCCTGATTTGTTTACATAACCCTTATTTCCAGGTTAGATCAGTTTTCTGTGTGNACAGGGTTCGACAGTGGAATTTTCTGGGTCTAAGATAGTCTGTGACACAGCAATATTCAAACTACAAAAATCTGGAATATTGCTAGGGCAGCAGTCTGAACACTGTAAAAGAGACATAAGAAAGAGAATTGGACAAACATTGACATAATTACATTAAGCATTATCAATCACCACTTGCATTTGTACTACAAGGACGTACCTGCATGCAATTCCAAATTCAACTTGTGCAAATTACCTTCCCCTAGCTCACATGGCACTTTCACACCTAGTACCCTATACATTTGTTCTAACGTGACCTGTTCTATTTATGTTGATACTAGCTTTCACATGCAGATAAACACACATTTTTGTGATTTTTTTTTTTATTTCTTACAGATATAACTTGTGCCTCCAGCTGCGTCAGGATATATTAAGTGGCCGCCTTCCATGCTCCTTTGCTACCCTTGCTCTGTTGGGTTCTTACACTGTTCAGTCGGAGATAGGCGATTATGATGAAGATCTCCATGGCACAGACTATGTCAGTGAGTTTAAATTGAGTCCAAATCAGACGAAGGACCTAGAGGCAAAGGTTGCAGAACTACACAAGTCTTACAGGTGTATATGAATTTACTGAGTCCTAATTTCCTCTTTCTAAACCTTTTATTGTCCCTTTTTTAGATTTGCTTTCAGCGATTGTAAATTATATACTGATTTTTCCTATATTGTGAACATTCACTTGTTGTTATTGTTAATAATCTAGGTTGTGTTTTTTTTTAAATGAATTAGTTTTTATTGATTTTCCAAAAAANAACAACAAACTGCAAGAAAAAAAACAAACAAAAACATGCAAACAATAAAAACAACAACAAAAGAAAGCAAGTCAGCAATACATCATAATGACAGGGGGTATTATGGTACATAGCATTCAATATGGTTGCAGTGAGCAATTGCCATGGCATCAAAGGGCGGGCAAACACAGCAATTGTGGTCAGAGTCACAGCGCCTGTGAAGGCGTATAGCCCCGCCCCGCCAGCTAGGTTGTGTTGCTTTTTAAAAGTTTAAGCAAATTCCCATTTCTCACTCCAAAAATGTTGCCTGTGTTTTACTTCTCTATCTATTACACTAAACCTTCTACACATTTAAGACTATCTATCCTATCTATTGCACTTTCCTCTATGTATTATTCCCCAATCTTTCTTAATTTCTTATAGAGTGTAAGCTTGCCTTTTACCATCCAGTCATGACTTATTGATGTTGAAAATGTAAAAGGCTTCGTAACCTGATATTTAACCCTATAATTAAATAAATAATTACAATATACAGTAAAACTCACACTCTTATACTAACTAAATAGATGTGTCTTTAACAGCTGCATAATAAGCTCTTTTAACAATATTATTATTAAGTAACCACAGACCAGGGTCTAAATTTACTTAGTGGTATTGGAAAAAGAGGGGAGATGTGGCCCATAGCAACCAATCCGATTTCGAGCTCACATTCTGAAATATGTAAAATGAAACTAAGGGGTATATTTACTAAGCAGGGAGATTGCAGTGAAATTCGAATTTGGGGAAGTTGCCCATGGCAACCAATCAGATTTGAGCTCTCAGTTTCATTTTACACTCTGGAGAATGTGAACTCAAATCTGATTGGTTGCCATGGGCAACTTCCCCAAATTCGAATTTCACTGCAATCTCCCTGCTTAGTAAATATACCCCTAAGAGCTTGAATCTGATTGGTTGCTGTAGGCAACATCTCTTTATAAATTTAGGCACAGGTCTAAACTTTTACCATTCTCCTCCTTGTTTTCCATGAGCATTGATTTAAATATCACCCATTTTTGCCATCTGCACATGCTTATTCTACCTGATTGGAAAGCCAAAGTGTGTCTAGACTCCTGGTAAATCATCTTTTTGACAGGGAAACTGCATACTTATCCAGAATTTTGAACCGTTGAACTGGCATGGATAGCTGCCTTTGTCCAACCTTTTTTTTTTTAGACTGCTGGTCTACATGCATAGAAATCATAGGATTTCCATTAAATTGTAGTAAATTCTTTTCTATATCTTTACCTTAGAATTTTTTTAAATTACAAATTAATTTTCTATTTCCATCCTGCATTTGTTTGCTTACATTTCCTTGCCTACATGTGTGCTTAACACCTTCCCTTTAATCTGCTTTGTTAACTTTGATCTTCCCTTTTGTTTTTCAATAAAATGTTTTAGGTTAGCATTGTATTGAAAATCTGTATTTCTAATGTTGAAGGGTCTACATATACTATGATTACATGAGACTATGAACAACAGAATTGTAATGTTTTAGTTAGTGTGTTCTATATTCTGTTTTTTGTTCTTCAGATCAATGACCCCTGCTCAGGCTGACTTGGAGTTCCTAGAAAATGCCAAAAAGCTGACAATGTATGGTGTTGATATTCACCAAGCAAAGGTAAACATATGTAATGTGCTAATATATCAATCAAAGTGTAAGCAAAATACACGGTTTAACCAATGCACGTCAGTGTGCAAAATATCAAAGATGTAACAGTTGAACAACGTAATTTTGCAAAGATATATATCTCATTATGTCCTCTTTAGACTGTAATGCATTTGAATTGTTTATTCCCATATGCTATTATATTATAATTGAATGTATATTTTCACTTATAACTTTACTGTTTAGCATATTTTAGAATAAAGCAGAAAGAGAAATGTACTATCCATATTCTTGTAATATTCAATAAGGATGCAGTCCAAAAGTAACTATATTGTCAACTAAACTGGATGCATACTACTTTTTGAATAAATAAATGTCCATTATATTTTAGGACTTGGAGGGAGTGGACATTAAGCTTGGAGTCTGTTCTGGTGGTCTTATGGTCTTCAAGGACAATCTGAGGATCAACCGTTTTCCATGGCCAAAAGTGTTGAAGATTTCATATAAAAGAAGTAGCTTTTTTATCAAGATTCGCCCAGGAGAGGTATGAAACAGACATTTGAGGGAATTTTCACAAATTACAAGTAGAGCAATTAAAATATCAGGGTTATAAGTATAGTATAGATAAGATAGTCATAGGGATGACCATTTTCATTCATAACACAGGCCTTTAAATAATATTGTGTTTCATTTCTCTGAAACATATTATTTAATTTTAGATTTCACAATCTGAGATCAAAGTAAATAGGAGACAATTGGATTCATGTATACAATTTATTGTCATTTTGTTCCCTTGTCACATCAATCTATAGTGTTAAATATTTGCAATAACAAAACATCCCTAGAAAACTAAAATAGAACAGTCTTATATTTTTGTGGTTTGTCTGGCACGTTTTATAATTATATTGTTTGGGAGGGGTAGTACTTGTACTTTGTATTAGCTTTCTGTAATGTACCCCTTCAGTATCATAAACTAGACAATTGAGGTTGCCCATAGCAACCAATCACATTTTAGTTTACATTCTCCAGTATAGGCCCAGAAGTGTTGCCTTGGAATCCCTGTTTATTAAGTTTGGGTTGTTTTGGTACTGTGCTAGAAGGATCACTAGAGATAACAGTTTACATTCAGGGATCTAGATACTGTCACATCAATGACTCTTGTCCATTAAGGATATAGCTGGATTCTAATACTGTTTTCAACAGAAGAGGTTTAACTCTTTTAACCTGCAACGCAACATGAGTTTGCCCAGGCATAACTTTACTTTCGGATCTGTTCCAATGTTTCTGCACGGTCACAATTCAATATACAGGAAATATACAAGAAACTCTTTATCACTCTAAGAGAACTTACTTTATATTTGCTGAACTGAAGAGGTAATTATGGCATAAANTATCCTTTACCCAGGCTTCTTAATTCAACAATTATGTGTTGCAAAATATTCTTCAGTCCAGATATTGTAAATCTATAACTACATAAATACTAACAATCTAAGATTAGCAGAACAGAGTGCAGGAAGATCAGTGTACATAAGGTTTATGAGTAGTATCTTATATAGGTTAAAGCTATTTAAAATATAAATAAATGAAATATTAACTCACCTTAATTTTAACTGTTAGCAGGAGCAGTATGAAAGTACAATAGGATTTAAGTTGCCAAGTTACAGAGCTGCAAAAAAACTTTGGAAGGTGTGTGTTGAACATCATACTTTTTTCAGGTAGGTTTCATTTCATTGGAATCAGTTTAGATTAGGTTAATTATTTTTCTCTTAAGAGAAAATATAAACTATTTTTCATATTTTGTTTTTGTTGCATTTAGGTTAACCTCTACAGAATCCATTCCTAAACATAGATTCCTCTCATTGGGATCAAAATTCCGGTACAGTGGGCGCACACAGGCTCAGACAAGGCATGCCAGTGCACTTATTGACAGGCCGGCACCCCAGTTTGAACGAACTGCCAGTAAACGAGCTACCCGTAGCCTGGATGGAGGTGAGTGTAAACTGTATCCATATTTATAGGATTTAGTGTTAAAAACAACAAATACACACACAAATTATTATTTAATTTAAAATGGTAGTTACGGCAACATAAAATAAATTGAGAGCTTTCATGGGCTGTAGCATTTTTTTCCTTCTTTTTGCATATAAAACTTTTGCATATTTTGATATGTTAATTCTTGTCACTGAAAAGAATAAACAATTAAATTAGGCTTAACAAGATGTTTTAAGCCTTACATGTCAAGAAGCATTACATTATACATGATTAAAATGTCTGCTTGATTTTATTTTGATAAGGTTTATTATCTCCATAGTAACACCTTCCACTATGCATATTGGGGCTGATTGAGTTATGGGTTATTAATTTAGTAATTAAAGGTCAAAAGGAGATGTAAAATAGATCTACTCACATCAATATATATATTTTTTTTTATATATATAAGCTTTTGTTGTGTTTATGTATCTTTAATTAGCCCAATGCCCAGTACTGCCCCTTAACAACAATATGCTATGCATATGTCACACTTGTTTACATTTTTGTGCACTTGTTCACAAACTATACCATCATAAAGAGTATTTTGCACTCTGAACCAGCTCTTTTCTGTTCAAACTGCAGTAGTGTGTGACGCTTTTTTGAAATTCATATATTTGCTAATCTTCGCCTTAGTGAATAAAGGGCATGTCTCATATGAGTTGTGTGCTCTAGAAGATCATGACGTTGAAGTGATTGAATTAGAGGAGCCTATTCATACTGTACCAACAGCCGTACCTCACAAAGGTATAAACTAGCAGTCATTTTTTATGTATGCTACCCGCCTGCATATGCTGCTTTTATCTTCGTCTGCCTTCAAGAGCTTTCTGTGCAAAGTCACAGTGTTTTTTTTTCTCTCATTTGGAACTGTGCATTGCTTTACAGTTTCCACCATTATGGGAATGTTTGCTTTGTACTAAGGGAAGGTAGAAATATAAAATACTATGAGCCTGTTCTATTTCAATATCAATAAATTTGGTAGGGATGCCAAACTCATGTAGAAAATTGTGGTGGTCACAACCTCCGTGTTGCAAGCAATATGAATTGGCAACTGTTGGCTGGTAAGTATGTATTTTCCATTACCATAAGCTCTTAAGCACAGAGAATGCACAGTGCTAAGTTTTTAATGGACTGGATCCAGGCATACTGGGGCTGAGCCCGAGTTTGGGAGTAATGGGAATACAGGTGCAAGCGTAGACCTGGGTAAAAACAAACCTTAAATTGCAGGGAGAACCAAGTATCAACTATGAAAACAGAATTAAAGTTTAAAGGTAACATTTCCAAGTTCAACTCTAAACAAAAGTGTAAGTGAAACTTTGGATTAGCCCCAATATTATAGTATTATATTGCATGCAGATCAACAATTATTGGAAGCGAGAAAATCCGTAATTAAATATTTGGTCCTCATTCTCCAGACATCCATGTGACCACCCCGGTAACTACTTTAATTGTACCTATGAAATTCTGGTACCCTATCTAACTTTCTTGTATAGTTTCCTTAGGCCAATATTCCTTGTCAGCTACTTTGTTAGACAAACTTTCAAACAATCTCTTACAATTCTATATGATACATTGTGGGTCATTTGTGATTATGCACATTGTAGCAAAGCAAAACAAATATATTTCTTAGCATTTCCACATTGTTGTGCCTCTATGGGTCCATCTTCAAGTGTGATACCACACTTAGACACTCTGGACTATTTATTTTTTCTGCCCCTTATATAATTATTATGACTATTTAAACAGGTCTCTGAATTTTGTCTGTCTGGATCACCAAGGCAAGGAAGCAACGCTATTAGCAAAGTGCTTTTAGATAATAATGTTAAGTCAACCAACTTTCAGGCAAAGCCAAGAGCCCCTCTAAGAAGTTTTAGAAGTCTGGATTGTGCTAATTGTTTCCTGATCGTGGATGTACATACAAGGATCTGACCAAGAAAATGTCCTACTTTTGGAAGTTTGGATCTGGTTCTTAATTATTAAATCACAATATAGCTTATGCCTTTAAAATACCACCAATCGAGTATATTCTCACTAATACAGCATAGCTACCATATACTGGAATTTGCAAATTCAGTTTTAACATTTTGCAAAATTAGTTGTGTTAATGGTATTAAATTGAATAGCTGCTTCTTCAGCAGTTCAAATACAATATTGCTTTGTGTGTTATTAGACTAAATGCAGATGAGATGAATTACATTATTTTTTGCTGCCACGCTTTAAAATTTCTGTCTACACATAAGCATTTAAACCTTTTGCTTCTTTAAAATAATGCTAATTCTGTTTATGATTATTTTCTGTGCTGAAACCTTGTAGATTAAATTGGTAGCATTCATGAGTTACTAAATAGAAATGAATAAGCAACAACCATACAAATGCCCTTAAAAAATATGTGAGGCATATTTTATTCTCTGCAAAGGGCAAGACCTTTTAAGCATGATGTTCTCTAGCTAGTCATCTAATAAATTGTCATACTACCAATCACCAGTATACATTTGGCTAATAGGGCATGCTGGCACCTGGAAAACCACAAGTGCCAATATTCCCCGACACCCAGACCCTCTGCAACCTGTAGTGCCCCCCTAAGACATGCCCCAGTACAATGAAATTCATGATAAAAACCTGTCATGGGAAAGTCCCCCGGCAGTCATGGGTATACTAGTGCTTGGAGTACTGCTAGAACCAGCATGCTGAAGTGGTTCATGATAGCCTGGACTTGCTGAGACCTGTAGCTAGTCTAACACAATACAAGAGTAGTCTTATTAATATTCGAACTATATATATATATATATATATATATATATATATGTATATATAACTGTTTTCTATATCTACCATTAAAGTGCATTGTAATTTGCACCTCAATTATGCTTATAACATCACTGCAATATTCAGCAATAGAAAAGGTATATTTTGCACACAATGATATTAATAGAAAAAATAGTCTGGTAGAAATGTTAGACTATTGGGCTAGATTCTAGCTCTGTTTCATTTTGTATGCTGTAGAGCTTGAAGCTGATTGGTTGCTCTGGGAAACAACACTTTTTTCTGGCTTGCAGTTGCGTGAATAATGGCCTTGAGTGTAAAGTCCAAATTGCGTGCAAACTATTTACAAAATGGTATTTCGCACTTGAACGCAGCTTTTTGCAGGGGAGATAATAAAATCTGTACCTATAACTGTATGACATTTTTATTTGAAGAGTTTACTATTTTATGTACTGCACTTTATTTGAATGGTGACTAAATAAAAACAAATGGAATTTATTAAATACTTAATTTTTAGTTTTATTTGCTACTTAAAATCTACATAAAAGCAACTAAATTTTTCTTTTACTTACTTGGCAGCCGCTGTGGCCACTCCTGAGCGCAATACTCGTCCTGTTTCAGCGCCTGTCATTCCTCACAGTCAAGTGGTTGTACGTCCTACAATTTCTAGAGAGTCTGAACCACACAGAGTAGAGGTAACACCAGCTAAAAATGAAGAAAATAAATCACAGGGCCAGATTCAGGAACCNACAAGCTCCCCAAAGGTAAATTTCGTTATCTGCAGTTCATCAGTTAGATGATTATTTTCATGCAGTTTTCCGTGGTATTAAATTGTGAACTATCATGAAGTGATCTATGTTTGATTCTTATGATGCAAATGATATAGGTCCGTGGTTCCAAAAAGGTGCGCCTAGGCTCCCTGTGGTGGTGCAACGCTTTTATTGGCCACAGAATGTGTTTTCCAACATGGTGGCACATTGCTAGTGATTCTTAGAAGTGCAATATAGGAGCTACACAAGATTTGATGTAAACCTGAAGTATTTCTGTCTTTACCTTAATAGTTATTACACTATTTCAACTCAGAAACCTAAAAGATGGGAAAGTATTTTGTCTTTGGTGTGCCTTGAAAAATTATGGAGACCCTAAGGGTGTCTCGACCCCCTTAGATTGGAAACCACTGATATAGGTTAATGCATTTGTGTATCTGTTTGGGAAGAGCAACAAATCATAAAATATAAAATGTTTCATTTAGGAATCAAAACCTCAGCCATTGGATTCTTCACCCACTGTCAACGGAGAGCAAGTACAGGTTAGTATCAACCCATATAATTGTGTGTTGTAACAATTTTTTATTTATTTTTTAACTATTATTTTATATATAAAAAGACGCAAGTTTTAAGAACCGTAATAGACGGGGGGAAGGGCACCGCCAACTTTTTACCGCTTTTGCTATTTTTATCTGCAATATTAACTTGAACAGTGGACTTACAAACCTCTTTTAAAAAAGAAACAAACAGGAAAAGACGGTTCTTTTTATGAGAGCACACAATATTCATTAACAATCACTTAAAATGAATAACTTTATTAATATGCTTTAAAATCAGAGGGAAAAGAGATAATGTTTAAGCAAAATATAAAAAATTACAGAATTGTACAATCAATCAAAAATGAATTGTTAAAACAAAGGACATGGCAAGCAGTGTTCCTTTGCTCCTAACATGAGGGGGTGAGGTGAATCATCTCTACAGATTCTTCTATCTTTGGCTATGATAATTGATCCAATGAGGGTGCATTTGGAGTAAGGTACCTAAATGGGTATAAAGTGCCTATGTTTGAATTATTGCACCATATTTAGTATTTCTAGTAGTAATGCCACTCTATAAGTCATTGGTACGGCGTCATCTGGAATACTGTGTTCAGTTCTGGAGGTCATATCTCCAGAAGGACATAAATACATTGTTCCAGGGAGATGGAAGTGATGCTATTTCCCTGGCACTATTCCCTCTCATCCGGAGTTCGTAGCACTCACTCTTCTGTAAACTTGTCTTAAGTGACTCATGCAGATCATGATTTGATTTAGATTTTTTTATGATTCATTTAATTTGCATGTTGTTAAGTTATAAAAACTATTAACATTTTCTTTTTTCAAAACAGTTTTTCTTACTTTGCAGCATTTTTTTTGCAAACCTGCCTAAGATGTGCTCAGTACTGTGTGTGTGTGTGTGTGTGTGTGTGTGTGTATAGTTTCTTAATTTTGTATTGAGGTTTTAGTTGTTTGTTTGTTTGATTTCTATATTGACAACTGTTTTTTTCTTCTCTTTTAAATTTCGTCCTTGCAACCTTTACAGCAGCCATCTGAAAAAGAGGATGATATAGTTCGCATGAGGAAGGTTAGCACAGTGTTTATTAAATCCTGTTGTTTTTGTCACTCAATTTCACACATAAGGGAGATTGAAGAGAAAATCTACAATGAGTATAGAAAAATGTCCAAAAGTTCTTTTCCTTTTCTCCAGTTCAGTGGTGCGGAAATCCTCAGATTTTAAATGTGCAAATGAACACAACAGACAAAAAAAATTCATAGTGAAGGGAATAGCCATTTCCTAAATTCATACTTGCTCACTTCCCTTTAATAGATGTATATATATATGTATATATATATATATATATATATATATATATATATATATATATATATATTAGTGTGCTTACAACATATGACATACACCTTCCATTCACTAACCAATTTATTTTGACTCTCCTCCACACTGACAACTGACTTTCTTTATAAGTGTTACTTTCTTTATAAGTGTGATACTGATGCGACCTTAGATTACTTCAGGATCACACTAAGAGCTACCAATGCATGCAGCTACTGCGCAGAGCCATGACCAAGTATTTTCCCTTCTCTCATTCCCTTCCCTTATTCTTATATCCAGCATCCTGTGTAGAGGGTACCAACCAGCTTTTTTNTATATATATATATATTTTTTTATTTTTATGGCAGAATGGTTAGTCACTCATCTGAGTGCTGTCAGTTGGTTCCCACCTGATACATTATGAAGATATATTCAGTTTATCTAAATTGTGCTGAGCCTTACTTAGGATAGATGTAGGAAAAGTTACTTCACAAAAATTTTGTATTTTTAATTGCATGTTTCTGAAGACACTTAAACATTAAAGCATCTGTGATGCTATTTGTCTTTACATTTGCAGTGTACATGGTTATAAGTACCCACATAGTGCTTTTGATTCCCTGTTATTCTCCAATTAATATCTACTAAAATAGTTTGAAATAAAAACAACAAATGAAAATAGAAAACTGTCCAAATATCAAATTGAAGATAACTGTTTTAGACTTTCAATAAAGCAATAGTCATATTTATTGAATTCCAAGTTTCAGTATATTACAATATTTTTTTTTTTACATATGAATGCAAGTCTTTCAACTTTTTAATATTAAAATTTGAAGTTTGGACGCCTTCTTACATTAAAAGTTACATTAAAAAGAAAAAGAATCTTTGAAAATGAGACGGGATGGCTTCTCATTTGTACGTCTTAGCATTCTTCATTTTCAACATATGGCTTTTCTGTTATTTTTGTTCACTTTTACAGAAAAGAGCAAAGAAACTAGAGGGTGAAAACATATATATCAGGCATAGCAATTTAATGTTGGAGGTTGGTATATATTTATAAACTTCTCACACCCATTTTTCATCTGGATGGAATTTTATTTTATTTTTTGTAGTTCAATCTTATTTATTTTTCATTTATTTATGTGGTGTGTGTGTGTTTGTGTTACCTGCAAAAGTTTCTTTAGCTACTTACTGCATGTTTATTTTTGCATGCAAATTATTTTGTTTAATCCATCTGCTGTTGCATGTTCCCAAATGACACTGTATATTTCATATCTGCTTGTCCTCAATATAGCTCTGATTTTGAAATAGATGACTTCTCTTAAAACTGTTTTGTATCAAGGGGAGATCTGGTGACACATTTTAAGAATAGGAACGAAGTTCATTTTTATTTTCTCTTCATCTAACAAACCGTTTTTGTGTTTTTTTTTAGGGGGGGGGTTTGGTGGGTGTTAAAGGGAAGAGAATAAAGATGGTCCACTGGCTAGTTATATTCATTATCTGATTACCTGGGCCTTAGTTTATTCATTGATAAAGTCAGCAGATCCATTTTGTGAAATTGATACATTTTTTTATGCTTCATTTTCAATTGTATATAATATATAACATGCAAAGCGCCCCCTTTAAATGAGTGTCATGGATGTCGTAATAGCGCTGCCATAATTTGAAACAGTGCTTGGTATTGTAACCAGTTGTATTAAACTAGTGACATCATTTCTATATTTTCATATTTGACACATAAACAGGAGGCAGTTTTACTAGATTTGTTTAGACTGTGACCTTCTTTATTTTTGGAAACTACTGTCGGGTATCCTCAAATTTAATTAATAATCTTTTTACATTATGGGATTTCATATATGTTGTTTGCCCATCATCACATTTAACCATTGATATAGTCCCAGTGTCAGACTTCCTTTACAGAGAGAGCTGTTGCCTTAATATATCCAGTAGTTTTTAGCAGACCTGTCAGGTGGTTACCATATGAATAAGCGCTTATTCCTGTTACCATAATGTAAGGACATAAAACCTATGCATTTCATTGTATGCATCTTGAATACTTAGTCAATATTTCAAACTTGGCATTTTAATGTCAGGGTAATTTTCCCATATGTAGTGAATCTCGTTTTTCTGGACAACTGATTTTCCTTACTGCAGATGGAGTTCTGTAAATGTGTATTTGCAAGTCTTACAAAATGGATTATGTGATCCATCATTCTATGCAAAACCAGTCTCACCTGTTTTAGTCCTCAAACATGCTTCAGTAATTAATATTAGAGTTGTACTCGTAAAAAAAAAAACTAATTATTGTAAATCTTTTTTTTTTACACATTTTATAGTAGCATATTTGGAGGTTTTGTATTTTGACTTAAAAAAAATATTTTCAGAGGGATTCACTTGTCCCATATAGACATATAAAGCATCTCGCTGTTAAATGTATGATGAGAAAAGAATGGTTGGATTTTTTTACGTGTTTATCTAATTTCTTGTTAATGCAGATTACATTTTCTGCTAACAGGATTTAGAGAAGACTCAAGAAGAAATAATTCGTCATCATGCCAGTATTCGTGAACTGAAGAAGAGTTTCATGGAGTCTGTGCCAGCTCCACGGCCCAGCGAGTGGGATAAACGTCTTTCTACTCATTCTCCTTTCCGTACCCTAAGTTTTAATGGACAGGTCCAAACTGGCACTGATGGGGTAAGTTTGGAGACTTGCAAAATACTATTTATTTTTAGCANGTTTTATGAATATGACTTTGTCTTCAAAATTGTGTAACTTATACTGGGTGCACTATTTTATGTTCAGAGATTTAGCACGAATATGTACTTTTTTTTTTTAGTACATACAGAAAGTCATTTTGCTATTTCATTAAAATAGCTTGTTTTTGCAATAGGGTTGAAAAAACTGTTCTAAACATTTCTTGCTGACATCATCAAGTCTAGATGGTCCAGTCCTAACCTCATTTGAAAACTTCATAAGGGATATAAATTGAGACAGAACCAATGTCTTAATCAGTATACAAAGTTTTCCTTGAAATTGTATATTGCAACATTAGTTTAAATACACAAAATGATACAGTGGGCGATATCTTGTGTGTCGGACCCTGTACCACCAACCCCTGGCAGGGGCCGGCAGCCAATCACTGCGAGAGCCTTCTGTCAATCTTAGCAGGCCCTCCCTCCCCTTCCTGCTCTTGATGGATTATCACTGCAGTGTTTGTGGCTAATATCGGAAAATTTACCTAATTGTTGCTGGCAGTGATAATCGCTATCTATGTGGTCAACCTAACTTACAACAAGAAAAAAAAAATTGTTCACTGATAGCACCAATATTTGTATTCATAACCCCCCCCTCTCTTGTTTTAGACTTTTTTTATACTAGTCATTGAATAGTTTTCTGTAAGAATGAAAATGCAGAGCTTTTAGTCATAGACTGAATTTCCAACAGCTGGGCCAAATAAAATATTTATGTACTACATTATGTTACCACTATTTTAAATAATGTATGTATAGTTAATCTGGATGAATATAGATTTTAGACATCATGAATTAGATAACACACACACACACACACACACACACACACACACACACATATTCCTCTTTTATTAAGAATTTACTTTGTGGCAGTAGATCCTAAGCTCTTTCTTTCTGCTTACATATTACCTTTTCCTATTTATTTATTTATTTATTTATTTTACACAAGTTCAAACGTATTTTGGATGTTTTGATCTTTTTTTATCTGTGCATAAATAGATATGTTGTGGGTTTATTTGTAACATGGATTTTCACATGTAATTTACCTTTTAATTATTATGACCCTTACTGTAGTCTATTAAGGCTTTGTTGAATGAATGATTGTATTTGTTTTGTTTGCTGTTGTGGACCCAGGTTAAGCGTGCTCTTGTTCTGCCCACTGAGCGGAAAATGTGCGGGTCAGAGGTAAAGCCTATGATAAGCTTATGCTGTGGCCTTGTATTTACACAGCATTGCATTGTGCCAGCTTTCTTGCCTGTTAGCCCTCATTTTGTGTATAAAATGTTAGTCGTTCTTCGCATGGCGCATAAATACCTAAAAGCACAAAGGGGCATTCGCTTCTTGGGGCTGCAAGTTTTTTGTTCCTGCTGACAAATACATTGCATGTATGAGCACCTGCAAAATGCTGATGGGACCCAAAATTTAGTGGTATTATTTTCATTAATAATTACTTAGTACAGATATCTACTTTAGTGAAATAAAGTTTCTGACAAGATATTCAGTCATTTAACCTTGGTTTAATATTTATGACAACTTTTAGCATGGCAAAGTTAATTATGTTACAGTGTTAAGAGAAGTATGGCAGCTCAGAAGAGGCAAAAAAAAATAAATAAATAGTCTAGATTTGGAATTTCAATTTGTGTCATAGTCACCTGCTTTCATATTGTACAGTTATGTTGTATTACTTTGTACTCTTATTAAGAGTAGTAAGCAGTTTGTAAATTATGGTTGAAACGCTGATGTGCACAACTGCAGCCAGTGGTCAGACAAGTGCAACCTAATACCCAATACCTCCATTCCTTCCAACTGTCAGTTCTAAGCTATACAAATGTCCTATTGTCCTAGTTTGCCCAAATATTGAATGCCACATACAGGCACATTGTTCATAAATGTGACACAATACATTTCAGCTGTGGTAGTGATAGATTTATGTGAATATAACATAATGTAATGTGTGCTGTGTAGAAATAGTAACAAGGCTCTTACAAAATATAAATTGTAATACTGAATGATGCTTTACGACCTATAACAAAAATCTTTAATGCACTTTGGGCTCCTGCAGCATTTTTAATACTTGCACGTCTTGCCCCCAGTTTTTAATTGCAACAAAATTCTTTCACAATGAGATTTCTTGAGGGTGCATTATCACCTAGTTTAGGTCTTCTGTTTGTTTTGGTGGTAAACCACCTTTTGCAGCTCTTGAGGGATCTCCTGTGTTCTCACAGCTTGCAATGCTGAGTTTAACTATTCCCTATTCTCTTTCCTTTTTTCTTTTTTCCCCTCCCATCTTACCTTGCCATATTTTTCTGTTTGTTTAACCTTTTTGTTTCATATCCTCTAATATTCCATTTTTAATCTTTAATGCTAATTAGCCATCTTGCTGTGATGTCACAGACAAATGTTACTCAGGGATGTGCAAAGACCCACCCCAAAGTCCTAGGACCAATCAGCATAAAGCTGTTCCCTTACAGCAACTGAGAGCTCAGTTCTTTCTGTCTTAGTTCAAATACAGGCAGGATATTTGGGGGGAAAAAGGATACATTTTTATGTTATACATGTATCAGCAACATGTAATTGCACTCATCTGCTGCACATAGTTTCTCACTTTATAGTAAGTGTCTTAACCTACTGTAATGTGACCCCCTCTAACATTATATAGCCTTAGCCTTTATTGGTTACAAGAAAGATGAAATCTTTAAAATTGTCACTGCCATGTTATAGATACAGGGCCAAATGGGCTACATTCCTTGAAACTGGCACTGCCATTAATACATTATGTTTGTTAAATAATATCCCAAACATTTAAAATGATGCATTTGTCACTTTGGTCAATGACCCTTACATAATTTCTGTGGCATGTGGTATTGTCACCCACTAAATACTTTGCACATACCTAAAATTAAATTTCATTTTCATGTTACATTTGCCATCTGTGTTTCTTTTCTTTCTTTCCTCTCTCTTTTTTTTTTTTTTTTTTTTCCTGTTTCACTTGTGTGTTTCTCTTCTGTCGCCCCTCTGCGGTAAGACTCGGAGTGAGCCTCCAGTACAGGGCGAAGATTTTGTAAAACCATCTGGGACAGACCATCGGGCCAACATCCCGAAAGTCTCCATCCCAATGCCAGAGGAGAAGTCTATGGAAAAGTGCCGTCTACACCCACTTTTACTTCCAAATCCCCAGTTACCATTTGTTATGTCTTTTATTATTTTCTTGGCAGTAACCCTGTGGTGGCTGGTGTTCTTATGAGAGTTTTGTTACAAATTGCTGTCAGCCATATACCATGGAAAAATAACTTTCACTTTCCAACTTGTGTTCTATTTTCAAAGGGTGTTTTAAGTTTCAACCTTTATGTCTTTGTTTTCTTTATTAACTCTGTGTTTTGACATGTTACCTACTTGTTTTGTGCACTTTTTTCCCTTGAATATTTTTGTATTCCTTTGTATGTTTTTTGTATAGCAAAATTGCACTGTATCTCTGCATTGCACTGCCTTCAAACTTCTACCTTTTCAAGTGTTCGGAACTGCTAATACTGGACTTGGGTTATTTCTCAGCCATTACAGACTTTCCATTCTTTCCTCTTCTTCCTGCAGAGGACTCCCTCCATTTAGTTAGATTGCTGTCTGAATGTAGTAAATTCCTTTTTGAGCACGGACTTTTGAATATCAGTCTTAATAAGCTTGCAAGCTTGTAACAATATGAATTAGTACTATTGCAGCCTATTTTGACATATATTGAAATTAATGAATTATTATCCTTTTGTGTCATGCTCCAATAGGCTTACAATAAGCAAACAACATCACCTTGAACTTGTTTATACTAAGTCTATTGTTATTCCATTTCGTACCGATTACATAAAATGATGCCATACATTCTATCTAGTCTTTTCTTATAGCTCCTATTATTCGACTAGAAGCAGTCTGTGTGATATGATCATCAGTGACCCACATCTAGCCTCTTCCATCAATGCAATCATATTATGACTAGCTGAGATGGCTGCTATTTATAGTAGGTTATATGTATTGGCTAAATAATGTAACATTTCAGTTTTTCCAGTTATTATGTGTTTATGAAATGAAACTATTGCCAGACAATGAAAAGGACTTGAGCATAATAAATAGTGTTTCCTGACCTGTTTGTGTTGTGCATTATATCATTATGCGGTGCCAGTGCAGGGTACAGGCAGCACAGGTTTATGGAAGTCTTTTTTTGTGTCAAGCGTTCTCTGCTCTTTGTTCTTGATACCTGTGCAGTCTTCCAGTAACAACCTGTAGACATGTAAAAATCTATTCAATTTGTTTAGGTGTAACTAGGTTTGTCAAGGTAAATTTTGACAGGACTTGAGAATAATTGGGTATCTGAATTTTATATTTGTGTGAATAGGCTTTATGGTGCTGTTAATGTTATCAGTAACCTATATAGATAGTTTGAGGCGTGCAGCACTGTTCCCATATTGCATTGTGGGTTTTTTTCTATTTCATTAATATATGTCCTTTTAGGTTTCCTTCCTGAACATTTGTCATAATAAAATAAGTGGCTCTTACCACATATAGCATAATCATAAATGGGTGAAATTAGCTGTAAATCGTTTTCAACATTTGTTAGGATTTAAATTCTAAATTCAAATTGTAAAGTGCTTTTAATTGTTGATTTTTTTTTTTTAGTGGGTTTTAGTTATAGGTTTTATGTATAGTTAATTGTCATAGCTTAATTTATTATTTAGTATCCTAATTCATAGGACAGCCTAAGCACATGACATACCTGCATTCATTTTAATTAATACCCTTTCATAGCTTAGCCAAACAAAAACATGTTGCACTGCCACTTTTGCAGGTTTAATAGAGATGTGACACTTTATACCTTTGCTAAAATGCTTTCATTGCACTGCATTTATCACGAAAGCATACTAACATTGTTTCACGCCAAATTGCAGTTCCACAGTAATAGCTAGGTGGCGCTGTTGCATATTGGATACAGTACTTCCATGAAATAGTTTTGATAAGAAGAAAGGAAAAGTGTAGAGTGTTGACCAGCAGGTCCCAGTGTACAGTTGTACAATAGGTAAATGCTCTGCCCTGCTCCAGTTTTTTTTGTTTATTCTACCTTTTGCCCAATCTAAATATAATTTTTTTTTTAGCCCACAGAGCAGCTTTGTGGCTGTAGCGTTCTTTTGTTGATGGGTTGAGATTGTCTGAAGCTAAGCAGCTCATGTCAAAGTTGGGCTGAGAGTGGGAGACAAATGGGTGCTTGTAAAAAAAACAAATTTTTTTGTCCTCCTTTTCCAATAGCAAAGATTTATATTATTATTTTTTATCATGCACTGCATCTGTGTGAATACTGTAAAGACAGGAGGGAGGAAACAGTGTAGGGAGCTGACAAGCAGGTAGTGTGCAGTTGTACAATAGTTACATGCTCTGCCCTGCTACAGCTTATTATTTTTTTAATTCTCCCCATTGCCCATTCTAAAAGATAAATGTTATTTTATTTTAGCACACAGTACACCGCTGTGGCTGTAGAGTGATTGAGTTTGTCTGTATTTATTGTATTTATTTATTGTCAGCCAGCCTGAATACTGAAAATCTAATTTGTTATGAAATACACAATACTATCATGGCGGTGGAGGTGTGTTAATAGGAGTGCTGCACAAATCACTTTTGTTTGTACAATAGGAATGTACTGCTGTAAGTAAATGGGTCTGCTGGTACTGTAGTAAAAAGAAAACTAAAAAAAATTGTAAAGAAAAAATCTACTAAACACAATTGTATCCAGAGGTCCATAGGGTCCAGATATTACACGACTGATGCTTTGTAGTCAGTATTGTCAGCACACACAAAACAGGCCTGCTTTCTAAGCGTAAAAAAGAAAAAAAATGTTCTTTACTTTTAATAAAATAGTAATAAATACATAATGAAAGGAAAATATAAAAAAGTAGGTATTGCACATACCCAATTGATATCAATCGATATATAAAAGTAGGAATGACTGCTTCTTAGATAGCTTAAAACAAATAGCACAAAGGTGTGTTTAAATATTTAAAGTTTTGGGTTGTTTCAGAAGTAGTTTTGTTTGCTGTGAGTGAGAATGTGTGTCTGAAGCCAAGATCAAAGGATGCCAGTAGATATTATTATTATTATGTAATTAATGTTGAGATCTATAAACTGAGTGACAGTTCTGTTGTCATTAAGAATTATAAAGCGGGTGTAACACTGATCTCAGTAGTACACAACTAATAATGCACGCTAGTGTATCCTTGTGGCTTTTCTGCATAAATCTGTTCTCTAGTCTCTAGAAAGATACAATAAGGTACACATACAATTTTTAGGTCTAGGAGAAAATATGCTCATAAGTAGAAAATTCTAGTGAGAAATTTCTGTCTGTCGGGTCTTGCATTAAAGTGTCCAGATGGTTAGGACTTATATTTTCTTGGCATAGTAAAGGAACATCAACCATTCAAAATGCTGGGTGTGTTAATGAAAGAATGTATACAAACCTTAAGCCTAAGGAGAGATATATTAATTGTCCCAAAAAGTTAAATACTTGTATGACCTAAATTAAATCAGTGGCGAGGAAGAAATATAACAATATTTTATATGGTGATTACAACCAATGTAGGACATGTTATTCATCTGCATTACAGAATAGACTCCATTCTTTAAACATTGTTTTTTTTCTATGTATTCATTTATATAAAGTCTTTTTTCTTTTCCCCACCCCTTCTTTTTTTGTTTATATACACAGCCTCCATTGGTGAAAACACAGACAGTGACCATCTCTAATTCTTCAGCCAGTGAGAAGGGACAAATTCCTACTAAAGAAGTTCCTTTGGTGCACACAGAGACTAAAACTATTACATATGAGGCAGCAAGAGTAAGTGTTATTTTTAATATTTACATTGTTGCAGGACAGAACGGTGTTCAGGTGCCATGAACGGTAGCTCTATATGTAACACAACCCAATGGCACTTTTGTATACATTTTATTTCTACAGAAAATTTTAAAACTTCCTTGGTATTCTACAGGTTTGACATTCCCAAGCTCTACATTGACGTACCATCTCTGCATATTTTGTTATATATCTTTTTCATTTATTCTTTATACCATAAGTGTGTTTTGTATAGATTATATTTGGGGTTGGGCATTAATTTAACTAGAAAATCTTTCTTTTAAGGGTAACATTACTTTTGAACTTTTTATTTTTGAACATTTGCTGTTTTATTGATTACCACATCTACGTGTGCCCCTCTATCACTCATAGTCATTTGTTCTCCTCCCCTACCCACTGTGTTCTTTTCCTCCGCTCAACACACCACGACACCATGTGCTATTCCAGATGTGTCCCATCACTACTGTGTCAAAATGCACTGTCTAGAGGGAAGTAATTAGTTTTACAGACAGTATGTGTCAATAGGCCTAATAAATGTGTAAGGTTTCTGCTGTAAATATTAATATTAATATTTACATAATATTTACATATTTGGAAGAAAACAGGTGGGCTTAATGACACTTTCACATTTAGACAGATGAGGACATACACAATTAGAATCCTCTTCAAAAGGTGATAATTGTCCAATTTCTTAATCAGTCCCACACTAGATCCTACTAGGACCACAGCTTTCAGTGCTGCACGTCTAATTTAATCCTAGAAAAGAATAAGATCCATAATGTAAAAAAAAAAGTTACTTTAATAAAAGATCTTCTTCAGACAATAAAATGCACAATTAAAAAGCATATATCTGTCAGAGTGATATAATAAATCCTTTCATCAGTAGAATATTAAGGTCACTTCTTCCTACCGGTACCTCGAGAGTCCAGTGAGGCAGCAACCACAATATAGGCTTGGATTTTCAGGCACAGGAGAAGTGTTATTGAAGTGGTATATCCTCACGTTTCATCCGAATGTACATACTTTATCAGGAGGTTAAAAATTTAACCACATGCTTTCATTGTCAATTTTCAGTGAACCAATGACACATAACATGTAGTATTGCGTGCATTTATATAAGTTTAAAGGATCTTGTTACATAACTAAACCTGTATAAAACAGCTACTAAATTCTCTAAAGGATAAACAAGTAATCATTCACAAAAAGGGAGAGTATTTTAATCGGGTGGGTGCTAGTTTCCCACTACTATCAAGATGATTATCTCATTAACCCTATCGCTTCCTGAAAGTAACATAATCATTATTCCCACAAAGAAAATGAGAATACAGGGGAAAAGCATTTCAATCAAACCAGCTGTGACTTCATACAAATGCCAGGAAGCGCAACACAGTTAACCCTATTATTTATACTGAAAACATTTTTAATCACAGAATCAATTTATATTTCTTTAAAATCCTAGGTCTTAGCTTATTCAGCACAAACCATTTCCATCAACTATTACCTTATATATCAAACTTTTGTAACACAAACTGAGTAATTTCAAAACCTTCATTGAGGCCTATAGGGAGGTCTTATAGGCCTATTTGATATACAAGAAAATAACATTAAAATCAACGTTTATATTAATTGTTAAAGGCTGTGAACCATCCAGATTTTTAAACATATAGTTAGTTGCACACTTACCGTGGCCGTGTGGATAGCAGCCTGTTATTTAAGGCAACGTAATAGTTTTTCTACATTTACTGGTTTCAAATAACTTGGAGAGATCTTAGTTTTTATTGTACTAAACACCATTGTTGGATCAAGGGCTAAAACATGCCAGTGTGGGACAGAATTTTGTCTCCTGCAGCATTAAAATTAGTCACAAAGGGACAAAAGGTTTCTTTTTAATTTTTTTATTTATGATAGAGCTCAATTATATTATAATAAATACTGGTAGCCATAATTTTAACAACATCTACAAAATGACACAGTATGCTATAGGCATACACATAGAAAGTGAAATTAATATTTATATTGATCCTATTATATACATGTAAGTTGTTGTTTTTTTTTTCACTTCCATAGAATGATGATGTTAACAATGACCAGGAACCTGGCATTTTGCTTGCTGCACACACCATTACCTCTGAAACCACCAGCAGTACCACTACCACTCAGATAACAAAGGTAAACTGACATTGCCCTGCCTCTTCAAGACTACTTCATGTTACCAGTGCTAACTTAACTGAAAACAGAATATTATATATACACACCTTTACATAATAGATTTTATGTAGTGTATATATTATGATGTTTTCCATTGATTCTGCAATATCTAGCATATTTAACCAATTTACTAATGACTTTTTTTGCTAGTTTCTGTTCATAAAAAGATGTTTTTCAAAATGATCTGTTTATTTCTTTAGACTGTGAAAGGTGGTATCTCAGAGACTCGCATAGAAAAGAGGATAGTGATTACAGGTGACGGTGACTTGGATCATGACCAGGTACTGTGGGCAATTAGTCTTTCATTTTTTGTAAGTTAAAGATGCAGTTCATGCAGTATATTTCTTTTGTTTGTCCTTCCATATTGATTATATTTAATTGTGTCAAATGTTATCAGGTTCTGGTACAAGCTATTAAAGAAGCAAAGGAGCAACACCCTGACATGTCTGTAACAAAAGTGGTTGTTCATCAGGAGACTGAAATAGCAGAGGAATAAAAAAATAGGTAGGAAATTGTTTCATAGATCACAGACCCCACTTTAAATACGTTTTTAAATGTTTGATCAAATACATGTTTGATTAGCTGAGACTTGAAGGCACACATTATAATATATTATAATTATAATATATACTCCAAACCCTTCAATGCCTAGGACTCACCGGCTCTGTCCTCTCATGGCTCACCTCCTATCTCTCCGACCGCTCCTTTACCATCATGACCCCCAGCTCTTCTTCCCCCACTACTTCTCTCTCTGTTGGTGTCCCTCAGGGCTCTGTACTCGGCCCCCTTCTCTTCTCCCTCTACACTACCTCTCTCAGCACTCTCATCAGCTCCTATGGTTTTCAATACCACCTCTATGCAGATGATACACAAATTTACCTCTCCTCTTCCGACCTTTCCCCCTCACTCATTTCCAAGGTTTCCGACTGCCTCTCTGCCATCTCTGCCTGGATGTCTGAGCGCTTCCTGAAACTAAATATGGACAAAACGGAAATCGCTGTCTTTCCTCCTCACCGCATCAACTTGCCCCCTACTATTTCCATTACCATCGACACCAACACCACCATCACCTCCACCACACATGCCCGCTGCTTAGGTGTCATCCTTGACTCCTCACTCTCCTTCACTCCCCACATCCGTGCCCTCTCCCAGTCCTGCCACTTTCACCTCTGCAATATTGCTCATATCCATCCCTTCCTCTCCACTGAAGCCACCAAAATTCTCATACACTCTCTTGTCATTTCACGTCTAGACTACTGTAACATCCTTCTTTGTGGTCTTCCACTAACTCGCCTATCTCCCCTACAATCCATCTTCCTAGACTCATCTTCCTGACCCGTCACACCACCTCCACTTCCCCGCTATGCCAATCTCTTCACTGGCTTCCTATCCCCTTCAGAATTCTCTTCAAACTCCTCAACACAACCTACAAAGCTCTCTCCTCTTCCACTGCTCCCTACCTCACCTCTCTATCATATCTTTCCACACACCATCCCGTCCTCTCCACTCCTCTATTGACCGCCGCCTCACTACCCAACTCATCACCACCTCCCACGCACACCTCCAGGACTTCACCCGAGCTGCCCCCCTCCATTGAAACAACCTACCCCAACCTATTAGGCTATCTTCCACCCTCCAAGCCTTCAAACGCTCACTCAAAACTCACTCAGACTGGCCTACCCTAACTCCACCTAATCTCTATACCCTCTTCTCCCCACCCCAATGTCTTCTGTACTGTCCTCCCCCTCCCTTAGCATGTAAGCTCTCATGAGCAGGGACCTCCTTCCTCCTGTTATCTCATCACTCCTGCATATATCCATTGTAATACATTACACACATCCCAACAATTTTAGTTATTACTCTGTGCTCATGTTTTATACAGTCTCATGTCTGTTGCTGTACCCCATGTTGTGTATGTTATTGTACCCCATGTTATGTATGTACTTTCGCTATGTACGGTGCTGCGGAAACTATGTGGCGCCTTATAAATAAACGTTGATAATAATATATGTGGCACAGAAGTTAATGATTTAATTTTCTGCAATATTTAATTAAATTAGAAAAAACTTCCTTCCTGAAAATGTCCTACACCAACATCATCTATTGCTTTTAAAATGGCTGTAATTTCTGTAATTGTGGCTGTTGCTAGGGATGTCCCTCTGCAGTATATTAATGAATTAATGCTTTAGACATATCATGTGGTATTTTACTTATTAATGGTGTAAGACATTAGGGGCAGGGTATTTTTATTTTGTTTGAAATTAACTGACTAAACTATGTTTTTATTTTCAGGTCTATTGCAATCCTTCAATGAGACCACAAATAGAAACCAGCAAGTTTTCATATGATACACCCATCCATGGATACAATCAGCCCAGAGAACTGACAAACAAATCATTAATTCCACAGTTATGACCATTATGTTAAAAAAAATATAATTCATTATTGTCTATAGCAATGCTTTTATCCTACTATCAAGTTCTACACAGTCTNGATTGCCTCCATATTGGTGGCATATCCTTTCCATAATTCCAGACTCAATATTTTCTGGGATCACTTCTATATGGTGTTTGTATACTGTGAACAATGAATGTGTGTCTAATGGACATAAAGGTGTCTGTAATGACGTATCTGCAGGAAAGGGAAGAGATTGTGTGGTGCTGTAGTTTGTTGAAGATCAAAAAATGCTTATGTAGGTGTACAACAGGTGTAGAAAAGTATTCTGTGTCCTCTTTTTAGTTCTTGGGAGTGATAGACCATTGGTAGGTTGCAATGCGTGTCACATACCATAGTTTATCTACTACATCATCTATATTTATGGTATCCACATCGACCAATTGCCTTCAGTTATCACTTCAATTATTTTTCCTCCCTGTTGTCTGTCATTGTTACCCTTTAGTTCGAGGGTACATGCACAACATACACATTCTGTTTTCCCAAATACATAGACTGAAAGGCATTATCACCCCTTTATTTGAGGGATGTAGAGATGTGTGTATTTGTTCTAAGCTTTGTTTGTCACCTTCATTCTAAGCAAGATACAGGACTGTAGGTCAATACAATGGAAGAAATGTGTGAAAACAGCTTTCTTTTTAACCATTTTAATAAATTTGTTATTGGATTTCACAAAAAATGAAAACAAAAAAAACAACTCATGATGTATTATTTTTTACTTTTAAATAATGAAGGATATTTGTAAATGTGGTTTACTTCAATTTTATATATATATAAAGAAGTTGTGATAGGGTCATGTTTAATTAAACCATTTTACTGGCTTATAAGGTGAAGAGTAAATTCATCATGTTGTTTCAGGATTGCACATTTGAAGTAAATATTTGTAGCTTTTAAAACGTGTCCTTGTTTTTTTTTTCTTTTTGTTTTTCCTTTTTTTTATTTACATTTATCTGTTACATCTGGAATTTGAAGTTCAATTGGATAGCAAGATTACTTTAAGCCAGAATATTTATTTACAAAGTGGTTTTAAAAATCACAAGTCAACAATAATAGAGATGTCATTTTCTTTTACCACGTTCAGATTGCCTGGGCTTTAAAAAGCCGCAGGCATATCCGTGGCGTCCCGTAATGAGGTGATGTCACCAAAAAGGACTGTGATCGTAACGTGATTTTTTTAGGCCAATCACCTCTCCTTATACGTACTGGAACCGGCTTCAGACACGTTTCGACTGCAAAAACCCTTCTTTTTCGCCGGCTCAGAACGCCGCCATTCAGTGGCCGGCTTTTAAATAGTGACCCGTTCAGATCGCCTTCAGAGGCCGGCCTTTTCACTGAGGCCGGCCTTTTCACTGAAAAAGTCTGCCTTTTGAGGCAATCTGAACAGGGTATTTACCTTTTAACCTCTATTTTACCTCTTATATACATAGTAACATAGTAGTTGAGGTTGAAAAAAGACGTCAGTCCATCAAGTTCAACCTATGGGATCACCTGCGATCCTAAATTTTATAATTGAAATTGATCCAGTTTAAATATACAAGAGTTCCCTCCTGANTAAGNTAATAAATAACTTACCAGTCATAACCCTGAATACCCTTTACCTCTAAAAAATTGTCTAACCCCCTCTTGAATTCATCTATTGATCCTGCCATCACAACCTTCTGAGGCAATAAATTCCACATCCTCACTGCCCTTACTGT
>JABWIB010000214.1:138543-153588 GCA_016617825.1 Platyplectrum ornatum | reverse complement strand
TATGTACCCCCACCCCCCGCCGTGTCCCCAGACCACCCTGCCTTCTACGGCTGGGTCCTATCACTGTCAGCCATACTAGATGTTTGTAGTGTACTCAGTGCCGGTGTTGTATTTTCTGTTGCCTGTAGATAAATTTGTTTGTTCTCCATTGTTCGGCTACTGCACTCTGTTAGCAATTTTGTTCACTCAGGGGCACTTCCCCCTCTCCATGTGCGTGTAGCGTTATATATTTTTTTTTATGGCACTGTGCTTTATCCATGTCATTGTTCTAGTTTCTCGTGTTGTAAAATTAAAAATCTTAAATAAAGAGAATTAAAAAAAAAACCTATATATATATACTATCTAATATCATAATTAGAGAATTCTTTATTACAATATAAAACTTAAAACATAACATTAAACATCACATCCTAAGCTANAATTAAAACCTAAACATAATAACATTGTATTGTCTGAATCAGGGCTCGAAGTGAGCCGGTATACGCCGGTATGGTATACCGTCACTTCTCCCGAGAAGCCCCGCCCCCTTTTCTAAGCCCCGCCCCCTTTTCTAAGCCCCGCCCCCTCATAATTGGAGGGGGCTTTAGGTTAAAAAATCGCGGGTCTGGAGGGGCGGGGCTTATGTAAGGGGGCGGGGCTTAGCGCCATACCGCCACTAATCAATCCCCACTTCGAGCCCTGGTCTGAATGTAGAGAATGTAGATTTTAAACAGAGGGCCAGTTCCTCAGACCATTGGAGGGCAGGACTATAGTAAAAACAAAGTGCCCAAACACTGCGTATTTGCTGTAGCGTATGTTTATATGTGAATATGCATGTATATCTGTATATATGAATGTGTCCACTTACCCTCTATACTGCTTCACTGTTCTTCATTCTTTTTTCCTTTCCTTACTTATTTCTCTTTAGCTGCCTGTCAGAAGGCACAAATTTGTGACTAAAATGCGGAGGGGGAGAGAGAGGGAAGTGACAGGGGAGAGAGAGACAGAGAGACACACAGTCCCAGAGATAAAGAGACAGACAGGCCCAGAGAGAGACACACAGACACAGACAGACCCAGAGATAGAGAGAAAGAGAGACAGACAGACAGGCCCAGATAGAGACAGACAGGCCCAGAGAGAGACAGACAGGCCCAGTGAGAGAGAGAGAGACACACACACACACACACACAGACAGGCAGGACTTGAGAGAGACAGACTGACAGACAGGCCCTGAGAGAGAGAGAGAGAGAGACAGACAGGCCCAGGGTATAGTATCACCCCTGAATGATAGGTGGGGAACAAATGTTTCTGTACCATGAGCTGCCTGTACACGGATTGCTGGCTTCTCAGGAGAGCTCCCAGATATCTGTTAGTCTCCCACACAGGTCTACTCTTGTGGCCCACCAGAGGATCCTTTATATGCTAAAACCAAATTTCAACAATCAGAACATGATAATAAAAAATATTAGTGCAATTTATTATTCTACTAGAGAAATCGTAACACAGGCTATATATCTACAATTAGATTACAATACAACATAATCTATAAAAAAATCCCAAATTCTGTGTCCCGACCTCAGATCCCTGTACGCTGGGAGATATGTCCTCAAGGCTTGTCGAAAGGTCAGAACCACTGAAATACTCCATGCTTATTTAAGTATATCACTATTTGCAGAGTAACATTAGCTACACATAGAGCCTGATTCAACTCAGTGCGATGTGCTTTCTGGAACGTATAGAGCTTTTTATTTGTGTCCCATAGTGTTGTGCATAAAAAGCAGTGCTGTCTGCCTATTTTAATAAACGGGAATAAACAAGCTTTGTTCTTTTACTTGACTTTGTGGAGAATTGAATCAGGCCTATAGAGTCTAAACATGATATTAGACCAGATCCAGACTTACATACTATTGACCTTAAAAGAGACTTACATGCAAGCAGGCAAAACCATGTTGAATTGCAGGGGATTCTTTGCATGCAGGGAGAATACTTTGCTTTTGCTTATTGCAAACAGATACTGACCAGTGTTACTGTTACACTGTTATTAGACTTGGGCTAGGAAACATCATCTCTCACCTGTAATACTAATTGTAACTTATGAAATTTAACTCCCCTGAAGTTCAATAGGACATAAGTCTGGATCCAGTCCATTATTATTAAATGCTAATGCTAAATTACGCTTTTGGTGCTTTCTGCAAATAATACACAATGAATAACAGAGCACAAACAATGTTCATTAATATTATTAATATTACACAGACACATCTCTACCCAGGGTCCAGATAATAACCGAGACTGGTTGCCAGAATATAAGTGTAAGTAGGAAACATCGGCAGTGTAATTAAATATAGAAAATCATCTTTACAAAACATTTCTGTTTTTCAGATCTCAGTAGTCTAGATATACTTCAGCAATTATTAGGGTTAATGGACAAACTGATAGGCGGTGAGTTTTTTAGGTTTTTTTTTTAAATAAAAATAAAACTTTGTCCCAATCGTAGATGGGAATAGGCGGGTCTTGGGTGGAGTCAGGGCAAGGATTGGGTGAGGCTTGATTGTAGCCATTGGGCATAGAACCGGTTGTTAATTTATTTGAATTCCACTACTGGGTAGAGTATGTAATTGTCAATAATGTACATGCTGCTATTGGATCTTTTTATTAAAAGCACCATCATTTCACCATAATGTAGAAATAGTTTGCAAACCTTAGGGCGTTTCACCATATAAAACATTATGTCACCAATCACTTGAGTTAGTTAACTCTAGATCAGGCCTTATATAATTAGGACCAGTTTAAAGGTGGTCAGTACCCCCACCACCTTGCAAACCATAAATGTGTGCCCTCCTATGTTACATTCCATTACCAGTGCCTAAAATACAAGATCCAGACTGTATATAAAGCGTAATTTTCCTCATACTAGGTTATAATAATAATAATAATTATTATTATTCTAATAATAATAAATATTAAGATAACAAAATATAAAACATAACCCCAATCATTTCTATTTATAGATATATCTGCCTATATATCATGACAGAGTAAATAAAATGACAATTGAGCTTACCAACTTGTTTTGAATATCTAGTTAAGCAGGCAATGCAGGCTTTCTCAAAGGCAAAGGGCAACAGAATTTGAGTTGTAGCTTTTGCACATGCTTTTAAATGTGTCACTAGCTTTGTGAATAGCTGTTGGGCAATACGGTTTATTTGTGGTCCGTTACGTCAATGATCCTTTAATGTAAGTCCAAGTCAAACATTAATCTGTAGACTGGTATTTTTTATGGCTTTGTGTTTTGTGTTGTCTTAGTTACTTGGTACAAAATGACTTGTCATGCAATATTCTCTGCACACAAGTAATCAGCTCTGGCTATAAATGGGGTGAATTAAGGTATCATTTATCAAGTAGGACTTGGTGGGGAATGGGCCACGGATCCGGGTCACTGGCAGAGAACTGGTGGCTGTGCATGTACAGAAAAATTTTTTGCATGCATGGGCCGAGCAGTCAGCTGCCAGTAACAACACTGTGCAAACAACAGTACATCCAGTGTTCTATCGGTGTACTTGGCAGGACTTTCCTAAACTGAGTAGAATAGTATTTGTTCTGTACATAAGATAAAATTCACATTTAAATATTAGATATGAAAGTTTACAAAACCACCTATGAGGTTTGACGTTGATGAGGGAGCTACACAGGAGGTGATAAAGAGGATTCACTGAGATGATTAAAAGCCCTATCACCCTTGCTCTGGGCTCTATTACTGAGCCTCAGTATAACATGTACTGGAAGTGCAAAGTGACATCATCATGGCCTCACATGTGATCACATTCCTTAGAGGCCATGATGTCACTAGAATGTGACTAGAATGGCAAGTGAATGCTTTACTGGTGCAATGTGTCAAATTCCAGCTCTGCAGTGGTGATGAGACTAATTAGTTGACCACTGCAAAGACAGGATGGGTACTGCGACAAACCTGGATTGGAATCCTCTAATTCGACAGGTACTATACCTCTAATTGCAACCCCTACCATCACCGTCTCCTTCTATCACCTTAACCTTAACCCTACATGCCCAGCACCTAACGTTAACCTTATCTTAATCCTAACCCTTTATGTCCCTAACCCTAACTTTGCCCTTTTCTGAGCCTAGTCCTAACCTCTCCAATTCTGTCACAGCTTGTCCTCATAGCTGATCCCAAAGCTGATAGGAGAGATAATATTGGAAAGCTGGATACAAACAATCCATTCAATAAATCTCCCCTGTGTGTCTGTGATACGAAGCAGTCACGGCAGAGCTGATTCAATCTGGGATTTTCTAAGACTCAGAGTTGAATAACTGCTTATCCCGGGGACTGTCAGCCAGGAACTACGATCCTGCAGACCATTGATCATGCTGGAGAAATAAGTGTATGTAAATCCTGCGATCAGTGTAGCCAAGCTCGGAGTAAATGGAACCCTTAGACTGAAGTGCTACCTAATATGATGGCGCTATAAAACAAAAAATATAAATTATATACACACACACACACACACATTTCTCTAAACTTTCTAAAAAGCATTAATAAATTATAGGAAGGCAACTATATCTTATCTATTATGTATGTGATTACATGTCACTTTTTTATAGTTATGCAGAGACTATTGATGTGTGACTAGGTAATAGATTGTGTTTGGTAATTCACTGCAGCCCTGCCCCTTAGACAACATTTCTAGAATTGTTATGCTCTTGGTTTCCACCCTCTTCCTGCTTGTAACACAATGCAGTTTCTGTCAAGCCAGTTAGAGAGGTTTCAGTGCATTTAAAGAGAAATGTCACATACTATGCAGACGGATCTATAACTTTACATTAGTTGTTTTTTTCTGAAGAAAGAAGGCTGGATGTCCAGAACAGACTACATTTGTATGATCCAGATGCCAGGTGATATGTGGAAACTGCTTCTACTTCATTAAAGCAGTTATATAATTTGATGAGACACAGATCACTAACTGATTCGAGACTAATCCTTATTTGAATGTTTTCTCATTATGACTGTGAACTCTTGCATGGATTACGCATACTGGAAATAATGGATCTATGTTCTTCCTGAACTGGTCTGCAGAAGATTTCAACAGTGGTCCTAATATTGTATCTGGATTCTTCCTCTATCTTTTAACTAACTTCTGTGAAATCAAAACAACCATTTTCTATTGCCATCACTACTACACAGTTGCCTGGTTTGGAAGGAAGCCTTCAACATGCGGACCCCTGCAGTGATGATCATTGGCATGGTTCTAGCTCCGTGTGGGCTTGTGTTAAACTTAACTTCAACATGTGCACCAACCTGGCGGGTACTGAGCAATTTGAATAACAAGCCTACTGATCTAATGTACGATCAGGGAATTTGGGATATATGCTCGGAATCTGCCACTAATCAGAATAGACAGTGTGGGCTAACTGACAGCACTTACTTCAGCCAACAAGTGGTGCAGATTGCCCGGGGACTAATGATTACTTCGCTGGTTGTTACTGGGCTGGGTATTGCACTAGCCTCATGGGGTGTACGCTGTTGGGAGGATGTACCCAACTACCTTTGGTCAGGCTTTGGTGGTGTGGTGATATTCATCTCAGGCATACTGAGCCTGATTCCAGTCTCTTGGTACACCAACCTAATTCAAAACATACCCTCAGACTTGAACCAAGGTGGAACTCCACAAGTGGGCTATTCTCTAGTTCTTGGATATCTGGGTAGCTGCCTTGAGATTATTGCTGGATTTTCGCTGATGCTCTGCTTTGTGCATTCCTGCCAGAAATGCATTAAAAACAGAGGGAAAACCACATCCTCCATGTACTATGACAAAAACCTAACATCTTACCAAAACAAGGCACCCAAGCATATTAGCAGCATTTCTCATGTGGATAATAATTCAATTGCACGTGGCTACAGTATCGAAAATGCCAATTACCACCATGGAGAAAGGAGAGCAGACGTCAATTCAGTGTCTCATAGCCACAGATATTACAACAATCCCATGGATGTTACAGCAGGAGAGCACCCTACACATTTCAGCAGGCCTGTTAGTCCGATGAGCTCCCTACCTTGTGACTCTGATCTACTGTAGATTTGTGGTGCCCATTTTGCACATGGCACTATTCTTTTGCACATAACAGATAATTAACAATACGGGTTGCCCCTAAGTGATAATGAACAAGCATTTTTTATAAATATATATTTTTGGTGTAAAATTTTCTTGATTGTTTTTAAAGACTCTGGAAATGAAGGTCAAGCTCTTATCTTTGTAAACGATAAAAGAAAGACTATTTTGAAAACGTGATACCTTTTATTGGTAGCCTTTCTTTTGAGCACTATAGACAAATTATTTTTATAATTATTTTTAAGGTCTGGTACAATATTTCTTTTACATCATATTTTTGCATGGTGTTTTTATTTTCTGTAACTATGAAAAAAGGAAATATATGGCATTTGAGGTGTTTTTGTTTATGAAGTCATTATCTATAAAATGCTACTATAGGTATGTTTTACTTAATTATTTATTTGAAAACACTACAAGCAGAATACTGGCTCTGTAATAGTGAGGGCAAGAGTAAGTAATGTCATAAAAAGGTAGTTAAAACTACCCTTTTTTTTCTAAGGATGCCAAATTTATTAGATTAGATTTTTATCTGTACACAAATTAGCAGTGGCTATGGTTTTTTTTAGGGTGGGACAACACACTCAATCATTAATGTAGAAGACAATATGACATTTCTTGTTATAAAAATAGCCGTATCAAAAAATCTAATTTAATTTTCAGATACTGCTTCTAATGTTTCTACAATAAAACTGTTATTAGCTGTATTATCCAGGGCTCGAAGTGGTGGGTGTATACTCCTAACTATAAGACATAGAGTGGCTCTGTGACTGAGCCCTGTATTACACTAACATACAATAAACTCGGAGCAAGTGCTGGACAATATGTTATTATTTTTTCTTCTAAAAATATGAATTTAATTTAAGAATAATGAAGGTAAAGCAGAGTTATGTAGTAAAATAAACTCATCAGATGACTTTTTGAGAGTGAGAAACGAACGCTTTTTGGAACTGTGCATGCACTAAGTGGATTTGCTCTATTCCAGCAGGTAGAGGGGTGGGCCCTACCCCTCAAACATATGGTCGTTTGGATCTTACAACAATATGATCTCTTAGTGCTCTCTGAACACAGTGCTACCAGCGGTCTGCATTCGGTCCTATGTTATTAAAATAAGGGAGAGGGAAAGCAAAAGTATAAATCAAAATATGTTGGAATCAAATTATTTATGGTGTATGCATAATTTGCAAAGAAATTTAATGTTCCTCTGAATTAGACACCATTTATAAAGCTTGCAATATAAATACAATGTAAATCTATAATTTTTTACCACTCATTTCCATATATGACAAATATATTAACTTATGATAAACTGTATATGAAATAAAATATTTCTATATTTAATAAAATGTATTGGCTGATTATTTACAGCTTAAGGAAGAAAGAACCCATGTTGTTTTGCAAGTGAGAGTTAAATTAACAAGTTGTAGCCACGACTGCCCCCTCAAAATAATAGGCCTTCTTTTGCTTTTAACAAATATTATACTACACTTGAATACTCAGATTTTTCCATAAAAGAAAATAGACAAAGACAAAATAAGATAATTAGCTGCATGGTTTATATTCTTAGGCTTAGAGTGAATATTGTCTAATTATTCAGTTGTCAGATGATTTAATAATTTTTCTGTTTTGCTCTTTTGGAACTGCAGAAATCCCTCTACCTTCAGGATAATGGGGTTGGGGAAAAACGTATCTGTTGGTGCTGGGGATACAAGCAATTCTGCAGGGTATTGTTGACGGAACGGCTCTTTTAAAATATGGTTGTTCGAATTGATAAACCAAATCCCATAAATTAATAGATAGATAAATCTATACAGTACTCTAGGAGCAGATTGTTTATATAAGTGAAGGTAAATTAATACTGACTAAGTTTTCCTCATTTGTAGGAGTTGCGGTTTTATTAGTGAAGTCTTATATGGCAAATGTCTAATACAGTATAAAAATAATAAATTGCTTGGTTTGCTGAATATCTATTTTAGTTATATCTAAATTACTTAACAGTTTCCTGCAATCAGTTTATGTGCAGTGGACGTTTCTTTTTGTTTTCTCCCCAATAGTGTCTTAATGTGCTTACTTATTAAACGCAGGAGATAAGGCTGTACACATAACTTCAGAATCTGAAATAGTAACATCCACTTTTATAATTCCTGTGATCACTATATTGATTTTCTGACTAAAAGTTGAAAGACATCAAACTAATTATAATAATTATAACAATAATAACAAATACAAACAATTATGCACTTACCTTTGCAGTTTTCATCTGAAATGCTCTGGTCAACTCTCATCTGGAAGTAGCTTGGAAGTCCCATCTTGTCCTTAGAAACCCTTTAATTGGATGTTTTTACTAAATAGGAGATGGGGCTTTAAACACACTGAAGTTCCACCACATGCTGATACTTTTGGCAACCATGAGTAGGTTAAGAAGAGCACATAGGCCAGATCTTTAGACACTCGTGCTGGCACTGCTGGGAATACACTATAAGATAAATTGTTCCAATCGATTTTTCAAGAGTGGGCAAAACTATGTTGAATTGCAGGGGATGCAAATTGAATTAATTGTAGTCAGTATTACAGGTGAGATATGATGTTTCCCAGCACAAGTCTAATAACAGTGTAACAGTAATGCTGGTCAGTATCTGTTTGCTAAATGCAAAAATAAAGTATTCTCCCTGCATGCAAACACTAACATTCATTTTACCTCCCCTGCAACTCAACATGGTTTTACCCACTCTTGAAAAATCTTTTGATTGGAACAATTTATCTTATAGTGTATGTCCAGCTTTAGTCAAGAGTGAGCAAAACCATGTTGAATTTCAGGGGGAGGTAAAATGAATGTTATGTTTGCCATAACTCAGTGAGATCCATTGCTGGATCTCACTGGTGTACATCCGATGAATATGAAATCCGTGTGCGATGTGCCTGAATCTAGCCTGCAGCAGAAAAGATTCAGTGATGCAATGTGAGACTGCGGGAGCGTGCATCGCATCATCGCACCCGGTATTGGCCTGGTGTATGGCCAGCATTAGTGTTTGCATGCAGGGAGAATACTTTATTTTTGCATGTTGCAAACAGATACTGACCAGTGTTACTGTTACACTGTTATTAGACTTGGGCTAGGAAACATCATCTTTCAATTCTAATACTGATTGCAACTAAGTAATAAGTGCATAAAGATCTGAATCTGACCCTAAGGGTACATGGATGAAGGGACAATAATGAGGAATAACATTCTAACTAAGATAAAAAATGTTCATATATTTTCTAAATGCACACCACACTGAGAGCCACAGACTTACAGACTTGCACTAGGGATTGTTTCAGTTGAAAGAATTTTTTTTATTTGCATATCAAATATTTCTCTGCTCTGTACCGATAAGCAAATTTAGTTTGTTTAGTTTGCCAACAATTCCCTGTGAGATTATTAGTCATTATAGCAGCAAAAAGTAATAAATGTAATCTGAATCTTAGAGAAAGGTCACTTCTCTATACACACTCTAACCTCTTAGTCCTAATCGGGGCTTAGAGTGATGGCGGACACGGCAATATGCCATACCACCACTTTTCTCTGTGGTTTCATGTTATATATGTTAGAAAATGTCTAGGGAGCATAGCGATGTAACCTTCCAGTAAAGCACTGAGGAGTCGGAGCTGCCTACTGCTGCAGAGGCTTTAGAGAAGAATAAGCATTGCTTCCTGAAGAAGCTCCTGCTGGAGAAGGTGCCAGCAGCAGCAAAGGCATCAGCAGCATTCAGTGCTCTGGCAGAGGTTTCCAACACCTGAGGTCAGCGCTCTAAGTGTGCAGGTATGGTCCATGGATACCTGCAAAATTCCTGCTCTTCAAGTGGGTCATGGAGGCCAAGATAAGTAAGGCATCCCGCCATGCTAAAGGCGCTAACTAAGCCACTGAAATTTACCCCACTATTGTGGAGGAAGCAAAGCACGATCCATCCCATCTTACATGTGTTTTAAAATGACTTACTATCATGTATTTTGTGTTCTACAGTGTCCTTGAATATATATCCATATGTGTGGTTCACCCAAAAGAGCTGTGATACCCAGCCAGGCACATCTACATCAAGTGGTACAGTATCATAAGCAAAAACCCAAAATTACGGCGCCCTCACTAGTATATACAAAAAAGAAAGAAAAATACAATATGAATGGAGATAAATAAATAATAGCTTCTCTATGGCTAGCTCCTATTACCCACAGGGTGGATTACTCCTCAGACTCGCAACTCGTAATGAATACCGAACGTACGTATATCAGTCCAAAAACAAATATGTGGCAGTCCCAACAGTCCCAATAGTAAGTCCACTCACAACAGACCGAAGGTCACGGGTGGCACTCGGAGTGGGGGGCTGTTCAATTCTACTGTCCAATAATTCGGGCTGATCATTTCAGTCTGATCCCTTCTCCTATTCAATTCCGCCTCAGACCTCGGAAGAAAGAAAGAAAATAGTGTAGCACTGTGGGGAGAGAGCTCCTTCCAAAAGTGGTCTCCTATGTACTCACAAAAATAGACTTGGTCTTTTGCTCATCAGACCCGTGGCATGGGTCTCTCTGATGGTTATCTCGTATAAGGATTCTCCTCTTCGTGGTTCCCACCTCCGAGTTAGTACCAAAAAAAGAAAGGTATATGCATATAGTGTAAATCTGTCTTAGCAGTCACTACTTGTGACTACCTAGAATACTCACATACGTGCAGTTCAAAGACAGAGTATCTAGATTATATGGAATCCGGATCTGCCATGTACGTCCCAACCTCGATCGGAGTCAGCTCCAGGGAATGTCCGAAAAGGTAAGAAATAGACCAATAGTGCACCCCTGTAAACTATGCCGATCAGATGGATATATGGGGTACTCACCCTTTTCCCCTCAATGGGTAAGCATATCAACTCTCAATCAGCTGTCCGGGATCTTCCCATCAGATATTTAATCCACTTATACGGCGGGGGGTGTGATAAATATCATTTTAATAAGATTCAGTTATAAAACATAATTAAAAATGGTGCCCCTTGGCTATAAAATCCACAATAATAACAAAATGTATAAAAAAGCACGTGGTTACCGGCAGGCACAAACACTTGTGTAGTGGTTCGAGATGCGGGGAGCTAGATCATGCTGATGGATTGTATGGGCCCTACAACCTAAAACACCTGTATACTCTTACCCACACGAGGATGGCCACTACTCCGGTGAGTCCACTCCCCTACCAACGCGTTTCTACTCTTCTCGAGTCTTTCTCAAGGCATGGGGAGAAGTTCAAAGTCAAGTCCTTTTATGACGTAACACACAGCCCTCCAGCCAGGCTTCCAATTACAATGTTACCAAACATTTATCAGCCGTAAATATAATGTTTCCAAACATTTATCCATCAAAAGGGAACACAAAAACAAAACATAAACAAATGTTTATATATTATAATTTATCCTATTTATCCTATTAACCCTTATTATGCCTATTGTGATATGTCCTATTTATCCTATTAACCCTTACCACATCTATTGTGCTATATCCCTCGTTATCTTCATATGGTTCCGTGCACAGCTTGCAAAAACATATATCCTACAACAATACATAAAATGCCCTCTAATTTACAAAAGGTACCAACTCTAATAAATATATCATGTGTTACCATACTCTAATGAACTTTATTGTGTCTGTGACTCTACCGCTTATATCAATAACAATGCGTGTGTTAATTATAGATTTATTTTGATATATAAAATTGTGTCCAACCATACTCTTGGCGTCTTACAATAAGTGTCATGTGTTTACCCATACTACTATTATTTAGTGAAAATAAATAATAAATAAATAATCCCTCTTGGGGTTCTGTATCAAACGAGGAATCTACCCTAAAATACTTGAGGATCCCTCACGGGGAATTAGTCCAGGAACCATTTCAATTCAAAGGCATTGTTAAGGCCTTTTGGTTGTAGTGTATTCAGTCTCCTTTTTGGCTAACTGCTCTTTGGCATCATCACATCTCCAGCTGCCTTTAACTTTCTTAATAACGACAAGTTGTTTTATATGCGTAATGTCGCAATTGTGGGCATCTTTAAAGTGGACTGTAAGGGGGTTAGCGCTATAACCAGGGTATTTTCTTATTATAATCAAGTGGTACAGTGTTTATGATTTGGGTTTATTCTTGTTTATGTGAACAAATATTAATGAGCTTAACCTAAACCTTTTTTAGGTTATGCTTAACAACACCTACAAAGTATGACAGAAATCATGAAACATGCTGTGATTTCCTTAATTAGTGTGGCATCCATTTTGAACCTGGGCTCAAAGTGGGGGTGTATACTGGGGTATGCTCTACCGGCACTTCTCTCACTGATGTAATAGAAAGACTTTAAATCTCCATTGATTTCTATTATACTTTGGGTTTCTATACTGGCACTTCTAAATTTCCACTTTGACCACTGTTTTGAACTGTTGACAGAACAGGTGCTGGACTGGGTCTTTTCCCTGTGAGAAATTAGACCCATTAGTCAACAATTTATCTACTTTCTTGGAAACTTTCCACAAGATATTTGATGATCATGGAAGGACTACTACACCAGCTTCTGACGTTTGTTTCTGTAACAAATTTCTTCAGTGGGCTCACCATCCAGCAAGGGTATTGGTGGCCTACACTCTGTAAAGATACCAAACTTTTTGTAAAGGTGTGTGGTATATGTGCCCAACACAAAACTAGTAAACCCTGTGGGTTTACTACAACCACTACCCAATCCACCTACTCCAGAACCCATATATCTATGGATTTTGTTACAGACGTGCCGCCTTCCAATGTCCAAATGGAGCAAGTAAACCAGCATCTGGAGACTTTCTTCTGTCTGTAAGTCCTAAATGTAAGTTGTAAGTTCAGTAGCCGGTTGGAGGGGAAAGTGTTTATAAATACAGTGCAGGGACAGCTGATGGCATTAGCTGTTTATCTTGACTGGCTTGTGAGTAGAGCGTTGGGAAGCCTTCTTTATAGGCTGTTCCCCAGTTATAACGTGGCATGAGGAGATCAGATTCGTGCATGGAGAATGAGCCAAGAAAATTGAAATGAGTTGAGGGATACGGGGAGAGCTGTGAGGTATGGGGAGAATTGAGAAGCACAATGTGAGCTGAAGAGGTGCAAGGGCAGCTAGGTGGCAGGAGGAGAGTTAGAGATATAGTTTGACAGTTGGTGGTTGTGGCTCAGTCAGCGAAGAGAGGTGATAGGAACAGAATCATTGTTGAGCTGTGAAAATATAGAAAAGTTAGGAAATTTGGGTTAAAATGATAAGGAGGAAGATTTTAGTGAAACGAAATCTTGAGTGAAAGCTGAGGAAATGCGGGTTTAGTGCTGTAAGATGGTGTGTGGATCTTCACGGTGGCAACATTGCAGAAGTTTAATCAAAGTCTACAGAAGTAGAGTGACACAGAGCCAACTGTTCGAGAGGGAAAAGGAGATTATGAATTCAGAAATTGGCTTCAGACTAGAAACAAAAAGTTGCAATTTTATTTCTTTGAACTTTTCTTCTCTTTTTTTTTTTCTTTCTTTTTCTTCTCTTTGCAGAATTGTACAAAAGATTGCTGGGGCATTAGTAAGATTTGTTTTGGACTAGGATTAGGAAAATGATGCTATATTGCAAAATTTTGCACAAAGATTTTGCCTAACCTCTGAGTAAAGGTGGCCATTCACGGGCCAATTTTTACCCAAAACCATCGTGGGCTTTGGGAAAATATTGGTCCGTGGAAGGCCACATTAAAAAAAACCCCCTATGGTGTCAAAACACAGAAAAACGTAAAGAAATTACATCGGTGATCAAACGGATCTTTCCATTGATCACCTATGTTTGTTTACTAAAAAAAATAAATAAAGAGAAAACCTGTAAAAAAATAGAGAAAAATTAAATAAAAGCATACTTTACAGATGTCTTCGCTGGGCACCGGAGCAGCTCCTTCTCCCTATGCTACGGTGCGTTCAAGGGCAGCTGCAGAGGATGCTGTATATGCATGACGCCATCACTTATATACAGCGTCCCATGCAAGACAGAGACCCCGAAAAATAGGAAGAAGGAGCTGGGCACCGCACCAGTGCCCAGCGAAGACATCTGTTAAGTAAGTATGCTTTTATTTAATTGCCTTCTGTTCTTTTTACTGGTCTACACTGTTTCCTATGGCCACCATGAGAACAACATTGTTCTCGTGGATGGCCCACAGACAGATCCCGTTTGTTGATGCCGACATTCCACAAGAACGAAGTCGTTCTCCTGAATGGCCACCTTAAGTGTCACTGCCTTAATCAGACTCTGACATATCGGTATCTTTGGCATTGTTACATTTCTTCCATATGGAGGGGTTTTATATGATTGTTCTTCTATATGTGTAAATTTGGATCACAAATTCTGTATGTTAGCCTTTGTTGCAGAGGCTTACATATGAAATCTGGTGTTAAGTCTGGTTCAGGCCCAATATACCTTAAAAAATAGTAGAACACTCATACTACATGCAAAATCTTATATTCATAAATGTCAAACAAACCCTAAATAAAACATATTTTTTTAGACTTTCATTTATTACATTAGATAAAAATACTAATTCAGCAAAGATGCAGTCCAATTGTATCTTCTGTAGGGGAGAAAATAAAGTTGTCATGAGTGAGCAAGTGATATATTAGAAAATCTAATGAGTTTGTGAAATGAGATTAGATGTTTGAAATATTTAATCAGACATCCAAAAACTTAGTTAAACTATGATTAGTCATGTGTAAAGCTGGGCATACACTATAAGATAAATTGTTCCAATCAAAAGATTTTTCAAGAGTGGGCAAAACCATGCTGAATTGCAGGGTATTAGTATCAGTATTACAGGTGAGAGATGATGTTTCCTAGCACAAGTCAGTAACGCTGGTCAGTATCTTTGTGCAAAATGCAACAATAAATAAAGTTCTCCCTGCATG
>JABWIB010000214.1:96693-125134 GCA_016617825.1 Platyplectrum ornatum | reverse complement strand
ATATATAAAAAAGAGTGCATCCATTGAAAAAGGAACCTCTTTTCTTTTTCTGCTCACTAACTTATTTCTTGTCATTATTGCCATCCCTGTTGTACAGTGTTCTGTTTTGTCAGATGGCTTGACCATATTTAATGAAACTAAACCTTGCCTCATGACACCACTGATTAAGCGACAGAGCCCCCTAATCTGAGCCATTTTACCTACATTAAATCTGTAGCAGAAAAAGTAACAGTACTTGCCCCTGCTTAGGAGCACTACCCAACTGTTTTAATTCTCCCAACAACTAGAACACTAGCATTGGCCGTATCATTTGTATGTACCATCTTCTGTGGCAAAATCCTTAAAAAAGAAGGTGGTGAAAGTCAGTAGAGAGCACAGAAACACAAGTTTGAGTTTTTTTTCCTTTATTGACAAGTGTAAAGCATATGGAAGCAAAATCCAGTCTGGTTATCTAGACTTTGAGAGAATTTGAGAGGATAAACAGCTTCTCTGTTTTTCAGGACTCCTTTAGAAGGTTAATTTCCTTGTATACAAACCACATGATTATTTAAAAAAATCCATATTTCAGTGTGAGATGCAAGCGACACTCTGGATCATCCCATACCCCTCAACTGTTCCACTTTTGGCGGACTGTCCGGCCATCCCTCCTGCCTCCCAGTTTGTCCCGCTAATCGGACAAACGTTGTTTTCTAAATGATGCCGCGAGACGCTGAGTCAAAAAGGGGTGGAGCTTGTGCAGGAAGGGGGCAGAGTCGTGTGGGTCTTGTGTCCTGCGCCCCGGACTGTGAAAGTTAGGAGGTATGTCATCTCTTTAGAGAGACAAAAATAGTATTACTGTATACAATTTAGTCAAAGTGAAGGTTGAACTCCTTGGGCACAGTTCAGATATTTCAGAAGAGATGCCAGACATCACACAAGGGAGCACCTTTGAGGTCTCTCAACCTACTCAGTCTGCTGTTGTCTAGGAATATGTAAGGTACTATGGATCTTAAATAATGGTTTGGGTTTACAAAACCCATTATGTAGCAATGGTTAATAGTCTGACTTGCAGGTCATTCATACCAAGGTTATTTTAGTGTGATTACAAACAAACAAATGTATGTATGCTTTTTAGCCCCCCCCCCTCCCCTCATTTGGGCCATTAGACATTTGATCATATTGATAGGTCTGTCATCAACCAATCCATTTTAGGTTTAGGACGCTATGTCTATCTATATGTCTATATATATCTAGGGTACAATAAAGACCCAGTTAAAAGGAAGGTACTTTGGAATTAATGAAACTATTCCATTAAATGTAGTATTTGGTTTAAACGTTTGAGACCTAGAATATTAAGTTTGGTTTATAGTTTGTAATTAAACCATATACAAAACAAAAAATCCTAAAGACACACCAACTGTTTCTGTTGGAAATACCAAATTACCTTACTGAATTTCTGTCTAATATAATGGCCAGTGTTCCTAATGAAAACTATAAGACAGTAGGGCTCAAACATCAATGTTTATAATGCTGGTGAAAGCAAATGAAGTGCTTTAAGTTTAATATCCCAACTACCTCAAGAAAGCCATCAAAAACAATTTAACATGAACATTTTCTTATTTATTTGTACATTTATATATCTCTCACCACCTTTAGCATTACACATCAGAACTTTGGTGGGACTCAACTCCTGTAAAAAAAAAAAAAAAAAAAAAAAAAAAAAAACAGATTCATAAAAGCATACATTTAAGTCAAAAGATATTCAGAAAGTTAGGGGAAGAATTAAAAAGGTCTCTTACTTTGGGTCTTCAACACTTGCTTCACACACGGTCCTGGAAAACAGAAACCAAATTTAGTTGAGCCAAGCATAGAAATGGCTAAAGAGCCCTACGTTTAGCATATGAGCTTTAAGTTTAACATACTATTACAATTTTTTTATAATTATGTATTGTGTGAGAAGACTTGTGTATTTGGGCCGTTCATAATTGATACCTGCTGGTGGCTTCAGCATCATATGCATCATTGAAGAACGTTTCAGAGAATTCCATATTCTCAGTATCGAGTGGCTCCAAGTCCTTAGTAGTTTGCCTAGTTAAAGTCCTTGAAGAAGCTGAACTATAGGTCCTATATGAGTCGGGAGGGGATGTATTAGATTCTTGCACATAGCACAACAAAACAACAGGCACTTGTTACATTTATAAGATCTATAAAGCTGATAAAATTGTTTTTTCACAGCTACATTTCAGCATACACAAATGCTAGACACTGCGGGTTGAACGCTCACTGTGCAGCTTTATAGTTAAACTGGCACGTCTCTAAATTCTTTTCTCTGTAGACATCTGGGGGACACTGCTCTCCCTCATGCTCATTTTTTCCCCCATTTCTGGGACTCGGTACATAAGCTGAGGGTTGGAGGTCAGTAACAATGAATCTCATTTTCTCTTATATCTATATGGAATGTCCAGGAATGTCTCTGCAAACTTTCAACCTTAGGTCCACTACCAGAGGGCTCAATATTGGCAACTATGTATGTTGAGTCTGTATACTCAAATATACCCCTGAAGATGAGTTACTGACTTTCCACAAAAACATCAATTTCCACCCAACCATCAGACTCACTTTTAACTATCACAATCTCAGATATATTTCCTGGACACGACCATATACATCAATTACAGTACTACATAAACCCACATCCACAGTCCAGCATTTCAGAGGTGGAACAGCTTTCATCCAAACAACAAAGTCCATCATCTACAGCTAACACTTGCTGAGGAATACATTCCTATAACAAGGATACCATCCAAGAGTTATAGATCAACAGATCCATAAGAATCCCAAGAAGTACCCTCCTAGATTACAAGCAGAAGGACAACAGGGTGCCACTAATGGTCAATCATAACACTCACATGAACATCTTGAGGAAAATCGCTACTGGTCTCAGCCCATTTGGTGTATCATTTACACTACTGTATCATGTGGTGTACCTGACACAGTGTACAAAGTTCCCCGGGGGAATCTACATTGGAGTGACCAAGCAGAAACTGCAATCCAGGATGAATCTACACAGACACACAATAAAGGAAATCCCTGAACACCCTCATTGTTAAACACTTCTCTGAACTATGACAGAATAATTGATTAAGAGTCTTAATACTGAAAGGTACAATTAGAGCTCCTAAAGCAGCGATCTGGATTTGATTGAGTTCAGCACCAGACCCATTTCCGGATATCTTTTTATTTTGCTTGCACCAATGAATGGATCTGGAACAAATGCTATAATGTGTTTTAGTGGTATTCTTTTTACTTTGCTTTCAGGAGGGCAGACACCACTTTGTCAGAGAAACCAAGATCTCTTAAGCTTCTGAATTTAATAACTAGACCTCCAGGTTCCACGAGACTGGTGCTGAATCACAGATCACCCCTTTTGTGAGAAGATCTAGAGAAGCTAGCAACTTCCAGGGGGTGCGATTGAGACACATCGGGCTAGGGCGGGGGTCTGCAACCTGCGGCTCTTTCAGCAGTCTCTTGTGGCTCTCCTGATCCTTTGCGAGTCAGATACAAATGTAACCATGGCTGGACATGGAAAATGCACAATGCCTGGAGCACAGTGCATTTGCCGCCACCAGCCGCGATTACATTTGTGCCTGTGAGTTACGAGGATCGGGAGAGTCACAACACAGCTGAATCCTCCCCGATCCTGTGTGACTGACAGGCAGTGTCATGTCATTGTCATTCAGAAGTTGGAGAGGGCCAAAGAGAACATTATGAAGAGAAAATTAATATATATATTATCACATGTATGTGTGTGTGTGTACAATGGCCACCGTTTCAATGGCTGTTTTTTCATCAAGTTTTTTTGTCTTACTATTGACTTGTATTATGCCCTGAAGAAAATTGCCTAACAGCAATTGAAACGGTGGCCATTGCACATACAATGTTATATTAAATTTCACTTTTGGAGTTTTGAAGAAAAGTTTTGTGGCACCCAAGATTTTTTTTTCTAGTGAAAACAGGTCCAATTGGCTCTTTAAATGATAAAGGTTGCCTACCCCTGGGCTAGGGGGAACAACCCTTCTCTGTCAGTATGGTAAGACGTCAATCACTAACTCTTTCGCCTCACTTTTCTGAGGACTTTTGGGATCATAGTAGAGTGAAGACATATGTTATACCCCGTTCAGACTGCCAAAAAAAGCCACCGTTTTCAGAGAAGACGGTCCGGGGAAAAACCAGAGGGTCATAGAATCTTGAGAAATATACTGCATTTTTTGGATAATTAGATTGAAAATGTATTTTCAGTTGCCATTCCCCTGGATGACATGTGCTTGCATAGGCTGTCCGCAACTAGATTAGTTTCCACAGAAACGTAAAGTGCTCTGATTTCCAGTACATTTCTCTCTACTCATACTAGTACCTGCTTTATTGCTTGCATAAACACTCTGCTTTTTGTGCTTTCCTACTTGTCCAAGTAAGCAACTACCACTCTGTTGTATGTTTGTACATGTACAAATTTCCCTACCAGGTAGTCTGAGAAAGCCATAAGGACAGCTTTCATGTCTGCGATATTGAAATGTTTTTGATGTCTTAGACCCCAAGACCTGATTGCACCACTGGTCCCCAACCTGAGAATTTGCATCTGTAGTAATAAGTGTGCTTGGTAGATAGACTATCATCCCCAAACCAATCTGGCTTCATCCAGTCACCATGCCAGGGAGTCTTCTATTTGATCCCAAAATTATGTTTTGACTGGAGGTAGTCACTGTCCTTGTCCCACTTGCAACTAACTGTAGGCTGTCCCAAAAAGCATGATAGTCTACTGGGCCTAGGGGGAGAAGGAGGCTAGACAAAAGCTGCTCTAAAAAAGGGTGCTCTAAAAATTCCAGCTTGTACCCAGAATGTATAATCTTTAACAACCACCTGTCTGTCTGTAGTGGTAACTTACCAAGCTCTTAGGAATTCCCTTAATCTCCCCCCTACCTGAACCTCAGGAGGCAGGAGTCTGGAGTTATTGGGAAGTGTTAAAGAAGCCTGCTCCATCTTTGCCTCTAGAGGCAAAAAACAAGCCCTTAAAGATGATGACCATTTATTCCTTCTAAAATTTCCAATAGGCTTCTCAGTGGACATCTAGCTGCAGTATTAGCAGGCAAATTCTGTCACTAGGCCAGATTCATACCTTTAAACTCATGACATACAGTCTCATGGGCAAAACCATGTTGATTTGCAGTGGAGGTCAAATAAATGTTAATGTTTGCATGCAGGCAGAATACTTTGTGTGCAAAATGCAAAGAGAGATACTGACCAATGTTACTGTTACACTGTTATTAGACTTGGGCTAGGAAACATCTCACCTGTAATACTGACTGCAATTAATTAAATTTACCTCCCCTACAATTTAACATGGTTTTGCCCATGAGAGCACAAGTCAGGAGAGTGTAACGATCTGAATCTGGCCCACTGAGGTACACTTTTTGTAGCCCTTGGTTCATCTGGGCAGTCAACTGTTGCACATCTATTCACATGAACGCATTTCTATAATTTATGGCCCATGGTGCCCCACAATTGCCATGACACAGACTTTAGATGTCATTTTGCCTAGCATGGTATACTTTTACCACAGTAAAACACAAAATCTCTTGGCATGGAAGCCAATGACCATGCCCTGCTGAACGTCAGTTAAATTACTCCAACAAAGCAATGTTTTCTGCTTCCCAACTTTTACATACTCTCCACTGCTTGTGCTGCCATATGACTTCCGGGATAGTTTTTTTTTGGTATGTCTTTTACCCTCTATTTCACTAAAATTGTAACTGCAGCATCTAACATTAGAACCTATGACTATAGCTATAAACACGTTGCAAACAAATTCTCTGGCTATTTTTGATGTCACACCAGTTTGCACTATGGATTAATCAAGGCACGCCCGTGATTTGCTGCTTCAGCAGCAGGAAGGCATGATTCATGCCCCATCCATTTGAGAGTGGGGGCAGATCTTACAGGGATGGAGAGACAAGACATCAGCCGGGGAGCTGCCTTGCCTGTACCGGCGGTAACAGCAGTGGGCAGCTATGGAGGTAGGCTGCCCTGGGGGATTACAATCATCTTGCAACCTGCTTGAAAGCTGACTGCCACAGGTAAAGGAAAGACACTGGAAGCTTGGGGAAACAGATGTTATACACCACTGCACTGAGAGCTGCAGCACCACCTCTCTCCGTAAGCTGCATAAGGCAAGATAGGAAGGAAGAAGTGAGAAGGAAAATAATGCTATTAAAACCCAAACTGGAAACGGAGGTAAAAGCACCCAACTCCAGCAGACACTTGAAGTATACAGAGGTCTGGGGGGGGAGGAAGGCGCTTCACTACGGTTTAACTGCCCAGTTACATAGTCTCAACCAACCTATAGCCAGTGTCCTACAGTTAGATAAACAAAAATGCATTACCTAGTAAATTACCTAGGTACTTACACATTATATAATAGAAAAGTAACTCAGAACTAACCTTTGTAAGGCTTTCCTTCGGCTTATAAACACAAAGATCCCTCCAGCAATCACGAATACTACAAGAACAGTAATGGTGCCAACAGTGAGAGGCACAGCAAGAGGTTTTAAACCCTCCTCACAGAAGTCTCCACCATAGCCCAGAAAGCACTGACATCTGATAACTTCATTTTCCAGTACACATGTCCCTCTCATGTTACAAGTCTCACTACTACAGGGCCTAGATTCCAGGTTTCTTCCGAGATCTTCATTTGTCAGGTCATTCTCAGGTGTTTCAGGATCTTCAGGCAGCGTGCTGCTTAGGGGAACAGTGTTTTCTATAGTAGGGGTTTTAGATTTATACATCATAGTTGTTGATATTGCACTACTGACCCCTTTTTCTTCAATGCTGTAAACACCTAATTTAGAAAACAAAATAACACAAAACAAAACTTTTTGTTAGAGTATTGCTGATATTAGCAGACACTGAAGGGCTGATCGAGAGCAAGTTAGGGATGCAAATAACTTTTAAGCTGGCCATTCACTAGAACAATGATCTTCACTGTGTTCTGCAGGGATATGCTAGGGAAAAAGACATCAAGCTTAACCTGTAAATTGTAGCTACACTAGAAAACGTCACCATTGAGCTGTTTTCACAATGGAAATTTTCTTTAGAGTTCAATATGGTTCAGCCCCTAAATAATTTAGGTTAGAGAATTTTCTTTTTCGAAGGATTACTGAACATTTTTTCAGAGAAAACAAAAACAAGACACAATTAAACAAATTTGGTACTTACAGTTTTTCTCATCAGAACCATCCAGACAGTCATCTTGGCGATCACATATTTTGCTCTTAAGAACACATTTTAAACCATCTTTGCAGATCTGAGAACCTTTTTGGCAAGTCAGCTCTTTAAGGCATTGTGTACCATTCACTAGGCGATAAGTAGATGAACAGAAGCATGTGTGGCCTACACGGTTTGGTAGACATATTTGGCTACAGCCACCATAATTTCTTAAACATCCATTGGTGCCTGTTATACAGGGTTAAAATAATGAAAACACCACATTAAACAAATCAAAACAGACAAGTGCCTAAAAAAAAAAGAAACCAGAGCCTCCAAAGAAAATTACATCCACAACAATACAATTAAGTTTAGTAATTTTTACATTCTCTAGACTCACAGAAAACACATTTCTAGAAATACACTGAAAGGGTTACATTAAGGGTTTCCAAAACAGTTTCATGCTTTTTAGGACTATGCTGCAAGTGACTCATATGTACAAATATTTTTGTACCAATGGCAGTAAGCAAAACAGACCAGAACTAAGCACTATTGATTTACAAGGGAGCGGACAAAACCATGTTGAATTGCAGGAGAGGTAAAATGAATGTCAGTATTTGCATGCAGGGAGAATTCTTTATTTTCCCATTTTTCACACAGATACTGACCAGTGTTACTGTTACAGTTATTTAGACATGTTATTTTGGTTAAGAAGCATTACCTCTAATTTAACTCCCCTGCAATTCAACATGGTTTTGACCACTCGCTTGTAAGTTTTAAGTCAATAGTACAAGTCTGGATCTGATTCAATAGCCGTAAGATAGGTTGCACACCTTCATCATGTTAAATAGCTTCAGTGGTAGAATAAATAGCAAGAAGATCTGTATTTGTAGCAGAAAGACAACATTGTGCAAATCCAATGATAATATACAGGACATCTATATGTTCTCTAATCATCTAGACATGCAGTTTGTCCACTTGTCCTTTAAGATGATACCTGGCACACTGCAACAGCGGTTCCCTGAAGTAGGATGGGATAAGTTCGTTACCTTTTTCATCTTATTTGTCTGCATAGAAAATGTCTCATTTACCATTCGACACAGTCGTTCTACTATACCCAGTACATTATTCTTTCTATTCTTTTTTTAATTTAGCACCACTATGATGTGCCAGCATGTGCTGCATTGAAATATGAATAATGTTTATATTAGTGAACATGTGATGTCATGGATTTTTTCCTTGGATTTCCACAATGTTGTCTTACTGCCAACAAACAGCCATTATCTCGCATTTTATCCAATTTATTTATTAACATGAGGAGTGTGCAACCTGAGGAAGCGGGGCTTATACAAAGGGCAGAGCTTAGCTTCATACCCCTCTTAAAAATACCTACTTCAATAATGTATGGACATGGTTATGTAAATAAATATAAGTGCTCTCAATGAAGCATGTGTATATCTGGTCTCACCTTGTTGAGTAAGGCTACTTTGCACTTTCAAATCTACCACCTTCTGGTCAATTTCGAAATATTTTTCATGTACGTCCTCTCTGCTGAACCAAAGTTTTGTTTTAACTAAAAGACAAAATAAACTTATAAGAAAGACTGAGTAAACTAAATTGTTGCACACTAATGAAGCTGTACTAGACTACAGTCAGTATAATGAACACAATTTAGTTTTACAACATACAAACTTTGTGTTCACCTCAGGTTTACTACATTAGCTTAAATGACAAAATTTCAAATACCAAAAAAAAAAAATACATTAATACAATAAATACACACAGCAAATATACTCTACACAGGATTCTTCACATATCTCCAAAATGGGCCCCACATGCTTAAAAATGCCCCACCATTGTATATGAGAAGAGACAGACTGCTTAGCTCTTTGACCAGGTTCAAATCATCCCTCTGACTTTTCCAACTCAATCTCCCCCACCCTCTCTGCTACTGTACATCCTGCCATTTGCCCACTTTGATACATTCTAGAATTATCTCCTTCTGATACTTTCTGCAATCCAGCCATTACCTGAAGGTACATCTTGCAGCCTGATCTACAACCCTCCAAACAGCTAGGGAGCACAATCAATTTAACCCTATTACCTGCAATACACACAGCACAACACAAACATTACAAGACATGATGATATATAAGGGACAGCTGTGACGGGCCCCAAGCTTCAGGGAGCCCTGTTACTAGTGTTATCACTATTGAGGGGAGCCTCAAAAAAATCTGGGTGTACCGGGGCCCCAAGATTTCTGTTGCCGGCCCTGGCCACATTAAATATTCAGCATGAAAGCCTGCAGGGGTAAAACGTATTGGGAAACTTGTTTCTTCACATTCCTCTTCCACTTTTTAAACCTAGAGCTCCAGTTCTTGGGGCAAGGCCAAATAGTCCTTACAATGTCTGGATCCAGCTTCCCACCTGTGTCTCATAGTTTGACAGTAAAAAAAAAGGTGTTTCCCAAACACTCCAAGGACCCCGGACAGTGTGTGTCAGTGCAGGGCAGTATTAAAGACCACATGGACCTGGGGCTAAACATTTTCGAGGGCCCATTGCAGTGGGTATGACCAGTGTTGTGTGATGTGGATATCTCATCCTCATGCATTTCAATGGGAAGCCCGACATGTGTGGGTCTTTTTGCAGATGGAGGCCTGTGGACTAGTCCCATCCACCCCATTGTTAATCAGTTATCAGGGACAAGCATAGCCTGCATGCTTGTTGGAGGAACACTGTGTTCCCCAAACACTGGCCAACTGTGCAGCTGGAACTCAACCACATGCTACAGTTTCCATTCCCAGTGTCATGTGCTCAGACCATATCACATCATTCCCCGGTCAGCTGCATAAAATCTGGTACACATTGTAGATCTACAGTTGCTTTTGATACATGATGTGCCTCTCCACACACCTTCCTAGATTCATCCCTACAACGGCAAATCGGTCATGCTGGAGGATGTTGCAGGCAGCAGAATATGCTCAGTGTGAACCTGGTTTCATCTGTGAAGAGCACATAGCGCCAGTGGCGAATTTGCCAATCACTGTCAAATGTCGTACATGTTTACGACACACATGAAAACGCCCACATGTTTATGTCGGGCCCTCAGATCACCCTTCTGGAGTCTGTTTCTCACTGTTTCAGTAGACATGCACATTTGTGGCCCACTGGAGGTCATTTTGCAGGGCTCTGGCAGTGCTCATCCTGTTCCTCCTAACACAAAAGCGGAAGTAGCATTCCTGATACTGTGTTTTTGCCCTCCTACGGCCTCCTCTGCATCTCCTGATGTACTTGCCTGTCTCCTAGTAACGCCACCACACTCTGGACACTACACTGAGATTGATGCAGCAAACCTTCTTGCCACAGCTTACATTGATGTGCCATTTTGGATGAGATGCACTACCTGAGCCACTTGTGGGTTGTAGACTTCGTCTCATGCTACCACTAGAGCAAAAGCACTGCCAGCATTCAAAAGTGACCAAAACATCAGCCAGAAAACATAGGAACTGAGAAGTGGACTGGGGTCACCAACTGCAGAACCACTCTTATATTGGGGTTATCTTGCTAATTGCCTATAATTTCCATCTGTTATCTATTCCATTTACACAACTGCACGTGAAATTGATTGTCACACAGTGTTGCTTCCTAAGTGGTCAGTTTGATTTCACAGAAGTGTGATTGACTTGGAGTTACATTGTGTGGTTTAAGTGTTTCCTTTATTTTTTTTGAGTAGTATATACATATATAGACACGGACTCAGGGTATTCTTCCTCTGTCCTCAATTCTTCTACAGTGTGGAGGAGCTAAAGACAGACCCTTTCAGTATTTAGTAGATGGTGTTGGTTTAGCCAGGCTGGGTTATCCAGCAGGCCATACTCCCAGTGCCTCTTCCTCTCCTGCATCAAACAATACTCCAAATGCTCTAATTTCTCTTCCAATGTAGCCCGGTCCCCGTACCGATGGACCCAACTGCGGTGCACACTGATGGCACAGTGGGGATGGTCCCATACACAAGCACAGGAGGACATCCCTGCGTGTGCTGTACTGGAAAGCACATATTCTGCTAATAATTCCAGCATATATTTTGAAAAGATTTTCTATGCACTCAGTATAAAATGATACACTTCCAGAGTGTGACTTTTAGCAGATATTCCCCCACCACAAATCAAGATATGAATAATTTCTAGTACATTTTTCACTAAAAGATTCAATTCTGGCATTTCTTTTTGGTTAGCATAAAACCCCTTTGACACTGGAAAGTTTTTGGGACAATTGATTTTTTAAAAAGCAGATTATACCATTGTGTTAACATACCACCATCATATGTTGTCCAAAACAGAACTTCATGTCCTATAGTGAATAAGTTTAGGCCAGAAAGTCCAGTCCTTATAACTTTATAATTTGATCCATCCACGTGAATTGAGTCTATAGTTCCATATGCTGCGGAGTAAAATTGAAATACTGTATATTAACAACAGATCATTAAATAGAAAAAACCCAAACAATGCCCAACTCTTTATCAAAGCCACCATTTCCAGGATCTTTGGAGCATATTGTCAATATAGATGTTATAACCACAACTGCAGCTTCACACCTGACTTGCCTAGTAACCATGCTGTTCACCAAGCAAATTAGTATTACTGGGGAACAGAGCATCCCTTAATGGGTTCTGTGGTATCCAATACCATCTGAATGCATTTGACATCTATACGTTTAAGAACATGAATAAAATACAGGTTTTTGGTGGCAATCTGAATGGACCCTTTCACAAATCCTGGGTCTTCTTACCAGCGTATTAGACCCGGGTACATAGCAGGTTATTTCCATGGTCGGCAGGTAAGTTCACTGAACAGCTGGCTGTGTAAACATGATGGATGTTTACCAGCCAAATCACAGCTAATATGCTGTTGATTGAAAGTTTCTTCCAATGATCTACCCAGATTGCGTGAACATTGCCACCGCAGGAATTTCATCAAATTACAAGGTCTAGAATTTGAGGAAACTAATTCACATTTCTCAAAATTTCTAAATTTTGAGAAATGTGCATGGAATGATTCAGCAGTTTTAATACAATAATCTTGCCATTTGCTCGTAAATTAAATTTGACTCTTATGTATGAAGACATGTAAACAAAAGTTTAAAATATTTACCTTTATCAGCCCAATAAAGTTTAGACCCAGAATCAGCAAATGTCAATCCCACCACAATTTTGCTTTTTCTCGATAGAACTCTTCTCTCTGTCCCATCCATATTGGCACATTCTATTTTCCAGCTGTTCTTTTGACTTGGAAGTCCTGCATCATAATAGCACATTATACCCTTTGGTGGGTAGACTGCAATGCAGATTGGCTGATACAAGTCTTCTTTTATTACTATAGTTTTATACTGGCCACTTAAAGTGGTAACTTGAATGACTGGCTTTGATGTGCTAATCCAAAATATATTTCCAGTTATCCAATCCACAGCAATGGATGTTACACTGTCTTCCACAGACAATACTTTTTTCCAATGCTTCTGGGAATCTTTGATTTTGGTTGAAGCTATGTAGCCACCACTTTTTACTGCAAACACAAGTAACTGGTTTTGGACAATGTAGTCAATAGATGAAAGACTGTTAGTATTGTTAAATGACGCGATTTGATTGTTCACTGGAGCCTTTTGGTTAAGTGTTTGTTTTTGGAAGTAGATCTGTAAAGAAAATAATTAGATTACACACAGAAGATATAATTATATATATTATAAAATATTTTCCCCTATGGATCAGCCCTTACATATTCTAGTGCCCTTCAAAAATACAATCCAAGTCTGGTGAAAAACTATCAGTGATCCGGTAAGCAGATTACCATGGCAATATCCTATTGACGTACAACAGTGCAAGCATACTACACATGGGTGAACATGTGTAATATTGCTATGCATCTAAATGCACCTTGTACAATCTTGGATTCTGTGGTGTAAATCCTTTACAAGTCATTATGTTTACAGCGTGTAGGACAGGACATGTATTTAAATTTTATAGTACAGGCTTCATTAAGCTTTTCTGCACCATTCTTTTTTTATAAAAGCCAGCCAGGCCACTGGCTTTTGAGTGCTAGAAAAGGTTACTACCCTTGCATGTAGACTTAAGATCCCACACTGGATCTCATCCTCTGTTATTAAATAGATCTGTTACGTGCTTAACAAACCTGTGTGACAGATGCTGGCAATGCTAACAGCAGAAAGGATAAGTCTTTAAAAGGAACACATTTCCACATATTGCTTGAAAGGAAAAGTCCAATGGGGCACCAACAGCTTCCATTTAATCCAGGACCAATAAGGCACAAATGTGAACACTTCAGTAATTGGCATGGGTTGTCCATTTTTGGTTGCATAACTTCATGCATCACCTAACATTGCAAGCAAAGACAGGATGAGAAATACTGTAATTAAAGAATGGCACGTATCCTTTCATTAAGCTGGGAATACACTATAAGATAAATTGTTCCAATCTACAGATTTTTCAGGAGTGGGCAAATCCATGTTGTATTGCAGGGGAGGTAAATTGAATTAGTTTTAATCAGTATTAGAGTTGAGAGATGATGTTTCCTAGCACAAGTCTGATAACAGTGTAACAGTAACACTGGTCAGTATCTGTGTGCAAAATGCAAAAATAAAGCATTTTCCCTGCATACAAACACTAAAATTTATTTTACCTCCCCTGCAATTCAACATGGTTTTACCCACTCTTCAAAAAAATCTTTTGATTGGAACAATTTATCTTATAGTGTATGGCCAGCTTAACAAATGAATAGAAAGAACCAGGTTTGGTATAGACCAAGCAAATGTTACTATTTAACTAATCATCATAAAAGGTCCATAAGGAACAGTACCATTTGGAAATACGGATGATCCAGAACAAACATGGATACCTTATGACCGCTACACATGATGCAATATTTCCAGCAACCAAAAGTAGTGATCCAGCAGAAACAGATGTAATAATCTAAGTTCTAAACACACTGCCTCAGACTAATTCTTGCCGTATTGGTCCAAGCATGGTTTCAATTAGGAATTCTAAAATTCTGATAATTGGGTGGAAAACTTTAAGGTTTTGACAATCAGACCATATCAATATGGATCCCGCTTCCCCAAAATCATGTGTATACGGCTTTAAATCTGTACATATTCTGTTGCGTTATGTTCTATTGGTGTATACTTAAAACCATCCCTTCAGTTAAACTTGTCTGGTCAGCATTGCTCCATCAGTGCATCATCAACAAAGCCTGTATTTAACAGGATGCATTTAGGCAGCAGCTGTTTTTATGCAGATGGAAAATAGATTTATGTAAACAAGATTTGTTGTGTGTGTTTGTTCTATGGTCAAACTAAATCTAACTAATTTTCTGTTTAAGAGTAAAGAACATTGGCCTACGTCAAATATTCACCTTGCCATTATTAGCTATATGTTACAAAATGTGCGTTTTCGATTTTTAGAATAGTAAATATGTATGGCAAGAGGGAGACACTGCAAATTAGGCAAGAGTTTCCAAATCGGCATTAGTATATAATTTTCAACTTTAAATATCGTTACTTAAAGTTGACCAAGTACTGTACCTTTAGACCAGATGGTTGACCATGTCTCTTTATCAGAACAGAGGAATTTTTACCAGTCTTCTTATTCATTTTTTGCACAGTTCTTGCTTTTATTTCAGACCAGTAAATCTCATCCTCAAATACACTCAAAGCAAAAGGACTTTGGATGCTCTCTATTTGTAACACCTGGCAAGAATAAAAGAATTACACCAGACAAACATGCAAACCTTTTAAATGATACACACTTTGTATTTATTTTTGAAATACCTTAATATTTGTGCCATCCAAATTGGCTGAACCAATGGAATGAAATTTATCATCAGACCAGTAAATCTTCCAACTCAATAGATCAAGTGCTAATCCTGTTGGCCAACCAAGTTGCTCTGCAATTAACACTCTTCTGTGTGTTCCATCCATTCCGGCCTGTTCAATGTGTGGATTTATTCCAATTTCACACCAGTACATCATTCTGCAGAACAAATAAAATGCATAGTTCACAGCAAACATGTTGCCAAACTACAAAAACACTTCCAAAACCAGAACCAAAAAACAAAAAAACCCACATTAAAAAGGTGGTCGAGTACACCCTCACAAAAACCTACATTTCACATTTTAAATCAAACTTTAAAAATGAAGTGACTAGAACATTATTCACTTAAGTTTTGCTTGAATATATAAAGATAGTGAGCTACATAAATTTGCATGTACGACATCTTACCCACTGAGTGGCTGCAAGACCAAAGAGCGTGGTTGATCTAAGTTTTCAAGTACAACTGTGTACTCAGGAAAGCCTTTCCAAGAAGCATTTATTGCTGTTGCAAGGATCTGCCCGATTACCCCATCTGTCCAGTACAGGTTGCGGCCAACCCAGTCAACAGCTATGCAATCAGATTTAATTCCTAAAATGCATGGAATAGTTTTTTTTATATTTCTTTTACAAGCAATATATCTAAAAATATATCAAGAATAAAAACTAAAACCAAATACTATATAAAATAAAATCATGTTTTCTAACCTTTAACAAGTGTCCCTTTTGCTTTTGAGCCAATTATTAGCCACTTAATACTCTCAGCGTTAAGGTCCATCCAGAAGATTTTCTGTTCTAGTACATCATAATCCACAGAAAAGATCATGGAGCGCTTATCTGTGGATGTTAGAATCTCTTCCTCCAAAGTTCTTATCTTGTATATTATTAAATCAAACTGAACTGCTACAAGTAATACTGGTTCGGTACCTGTTAATAGGAAAAAGGATTTTACCTCTACACAACAGGGTTTTAATACTACTCACTAAAATCCTATTTTCTTAAAGACCAATAAGGGAAATATAAAAGAATATAAAAAAATTTAAATAAAAGCGGAAAAAAAACATGTTTAGGGTTCCCCCCTAAAATAAAACCATAAAATAAAAAACCCCCAAGGTTATCAAATCCCTGTGAGCATAAATTAATGTGAAATTAAAAATGGTGTTTACCTGTTACTTTACATTGGTGACCATCAGGTTGTAGAAAATAACCTGGATGGCAAGTACAGCTGTAGCTGCCATTATTATTCTTACAGGACTGGCTGCATGGCGAAGGATCAATTTCTTTGCACTCATTTACATCAATACAGAGGCTTCTATTGCCACTTAACTTGAAGCCTTTATCGCACATACATTTCTGCAAGAGTTGAATCAGTTATTTTATCACAAAGGTGTACCGAACAGAAGCATAATCCATTACTTGGAAAAGTAAGCAACAGGATAAATATTACCAGACCTTAATAAAATAAATACTAGGTATCCATTTCAGATTGTAACAAAAAAATTCTATACATACACCATGTATAACTACTTTATATACTCGAGTATAAGCCTAGTTTTTCAACACTGTGCTGAAAGTGATCCCCTCGGCTTATATCGAGTCATTGTCCTGGATGATGCAAGTGTGTGAACATGCTGCTGGGTCTGCGTTACAGTTATCAGTCCACATAGCCAAATCTGGCTTGCAGCCTTCTTGGGTCTCCTATTGTGTACCAGTGTCTTCCACATTCCAAAGAAACGATCCATTTTATGATTGTCAGTTTTTAGCCAGTCCATTTGAAATATCAACTTCAATTTACTGAGAAATTGAGACAATGGCGGAGCAGTAGTGTCAAGCCTCTGTACAGGAAGGGCTTTATGTGCCAATAACCAGCAGAAGGTGAGATGTGTAAAAGAACAATCGTTGCTCTGGAGGCAAAATGCCCAGAGTTGCTCATTTCGGTGACAAAGGTAGTCTGCTAATGAAGTAATGTTCAGCAAACATTTAACTGCCAACCAAAACAGCCTAATCACTGGGCAGCATTATAGGAAGTAAAATAAGTCTGCATTAGGGCTGTCGCAACATAGATAATTAGAAGTACAAAGCATACCAATGAACATTATGGTACAGATACTAGCTGGTAACAGCTAGCAAAACAGCATGAGCACACCCAGTACATCAAAAATCTATAATACACAAATATAGCTTTCTTTTTGGTTGGAGGTAACAAAATGGTATCTAAAGCATTATTCCAATCTTGCTCTTAAAAGTGTGTCACTACACTATTACAATAATGTGAGGCCTGCAAAAATGCCATTGGTTCGAATGCCAAATTCTGATGTTTGTCATCCGCTTTCTTGTTTATATACAATGTGCTGCATTGCCACTATACATTCAGAGGCCCATCTCCCAAAGGGAGGAGCGGAAGATTAGACATAGAAAGTCATCTCTCGAGAGATCAAAAATGGTAAACCCCAAAATACAGCAAACGGGGAAAAGTTAACATTTTAATCAGATTAGCTCTACCTGAAAGTAATGGGCATTGATTTCCATCCATATAGCTCAGCTGCCATGGACTTAAAACACAGTGATATTGTACTCTTAAAGATTGGCGCTACAATTCGGTAAACATCCAAGTATATCAATTTATGTTCTGCCCATAGATAGGAATCCTCGACCACGACAAAGGCGAGTACAGGTTTAATGCAGAAGATTTTTCCACAATAACTGAATATGGAAACCAAGCCAAACATTGCCAGCTTGCGCAACAAAGGGGGGTCATATTTAACCTGGGATTAAAGATATACAACATTACATTGTCCACAAAGGCATACTATTTCAACTCCCTTCCCCCAATTTAATACCCCATAAAGCCTGCCATTGCGCAACAGGGGATCCAACACCAAATTAAAAAGCAGGGGAGACACCCCAAACTCCTGCGCCATTACAGAATGAACCAAGTGAGGCCGCAACACTGTACATAGCTGCCCTGATGCCTTTCGTAGAGAATTTCTACCTGTCGTAAAGCCCAGCTGGTAATCCATCTGCATGTACAGTAAGAGAAGTTGGAGTCTACCCACCATTATGGAGGACAAAATTTTGAAGTAACTGTTCAAAAATGTGATCATCTGTAAAAGGACAGTGACTGGTGCCTGTCCAACTTCCTGGAAATTTGTGAGTTTGTCTGTGAACATGGCAGTACATTTCCAAGACAGCAGGGACTATATACAGTTGCTGGAGTTTACAGTAGTCAGGGGAGAAGTTGCTTTACTGCTGCAGAAGGTTCCAAGCTAAGAGGTATTACCATGGGAGAAATTAGTCAGTTCAGTACTAACGTTCAGAACACCTACTGGACTGCTTGGCAAGGTCTGACACCAAGATTCAGCTTTCCGCTGCCATTTCCTAGCCACTTAACCAATAACATGCCACTGCATAACCAACTTAGAGACATTCCAAAATGAGATGGGTGAGTCCCAATGTTTTAAATTGCAATATAATCCAACCAATGATGCATCTTTAAAATAAGTCAAGGTGGTGGTAAGTCAGGAATTGTCACCCTCAAAAACACACCAAACACTCAGACAATAAACAGATATCAGAGTTATCAGAAATCACTATATCATGTATGGAAGATTGACCAACAGAGAAAATCAGAATGCCAGACAGGGGAAAATAGTCTATCCAGGAGACAGAATGGTGGACAGAAGATTAAGTTATATATCTGTGGGATTAAGCCTCGATGATCCATAGAGGGATTCTGATCAACTGCTGGGTCAACTACAAAAGTAAACTTGCTCCCCATGATTATACGTCCATTTACCCTACCAGCTAGCAATTACATTGCAGAGATGTAAAGAAGAAGGACACTAGAGTGCAAAGTGTACCTTAAAAAGGAACGTCAACTAAGACAAAAATGATCTTCAGGATCTACCCCACATCAGCAACCTGACCACAGACCAAACCCCTGGTGAATAATATTGCCACTCTTAGAGTTAGAGTGGTAACTTGCTGGTTGCAATGATTTTAAATGGGAAACCACTTTTCGATTGAGAGGGGAGTTCAGTCCCCCAATGTTCCAGGACAGTATTCTTATTCCCAAATTGTGTGTTGAGCAGCTGGCTGCAATATTTGGGCTTAGGAGGGTACTAAACAGTAAACAATACTAAACAGTAAACAATACTATAGAGCACATTAACAGAGTTATCGGGGTGAATGAACCCTCCTCTCTGAACTTGAGCAATAATTCTCACTCCCTCTGTAAGATATAATAGCTCAGAACCTGGAGGGTCTACCACAACTTCAAGTTGTAGATAAGCACTGGCTACATCTGGGTCCATGAACTGCACTTACAGTATTTGCAGTTATCTGTCAGCAATGCTTCCTTGTGACTATCAAAAACTTGTGGCATCATTGTGCTGTGGGCACGTTCAGATATTTCAACCAAAGAATAGTAGTAATGTACTTAAGCTAACAGAAAACTGTTCTTTCAGTGTCTGACCCAATGTGCTTAACACAAAATGAATTTATGCATAGGTAGGTACAGATTTTTGCAACACATTTCTACCCCCCTCCCTGTTACACCCCTTGCAAGGATAGAAATTTGGTCTCTTATGCATCATAACGCCTACCTTGGATCACTGTGTGCAACGGTTTCGTACATAAATTAACCTGGCCCTTAATGTACAATTTATATGCTTTTCCCTGCACACATGCATGACAGCATACTCCGTCACAATACATAAATTAAACACATTCTCAGTTGTACACACAAGTATTTACTTATCTTTTATGTGTAAATTGACCAGGTTTCTTTCTTCTGGATATGGCCCATTACCACCATTGTTTGGAGCATATGTTGCGGCAGTTGAATTTCAACCAGAGAACCACGTTAATAGCAAAAATAAATGTTTTACTTACTGGACCAAATGGGGAAAGATAGCATGAATGGGCACAGCCATCTACACAGGTCTCGTTACATTTTCCACCTTCATCAGAGTTATCGAAGCAGTCAGATATTCCATCACAGACTACATTAATAGGAACGCAGTCAAGATTTTGGCACTGGAACATGTCGTTTTTGCAGTTCTTACTTTTACCTTAAGAGACCCATTTAAAGTAATCAGAGGTATAAAAAGGCAAAAAGAAAAACTAAATTAAAAACAAAATATACCTTGGAACAGGGTATTTAGCATGTGTTTTACAGTTAAACACCATGCACCATACCCTTGGGAGCATAATAAAATAATGAATGTTTTGTAAACACAAAAAAGCATATAATAAGAGACAGCATTCTAGTCACCACTATATAGTATGAGTTTTGCTGTTAATTTTACTCACAAGCAGACCTGTTCAGGACAGCCATTGCTGGGGATGATGGGGAAAGTGGGACTACATGTACTGCAAACCCAGGTGTTGTGAGAAAAAGTCTCCAACCCATAGACCATAAAGCTCCATTTTCCTATGACGTATATGTATTTTTGTACTCCATCATCACAGACTGCCCTGTTCTAAGCCTACTCTCTCATATAGTCTTTCCATTTCTCTATCACACAGCCGAGTACTTTGACAGATCAGATAAAAAGGCATCTGATAGTCTCAATCCATATCTCAGAATCTCGGGTAGGATTCCCTTTTATTGTTAATTCAATGCTAAAACTCTGCCCCTCTCTAANCCCCAAAAAACCACATGAGTCTTGCTAGTACATACTAGGCGCCACAATTTCTTTCTGATGGCAGCTATTGAAAGGTCAGTCTTGTTCGCTAGCAAGCTTTACTAGAACTTACAGCCAGTTTCATCACTGCCATCTCTGCAGTCCTTGCTTCCATCACATCGCCATAAGAGTGGAACGCATTGATCTTTACTTCCACATGCCCACTGTGCTTTGTCGCATGTGACCTTCTCAAATTTACACTCCTACAATGAAAAAAAATGTTGCATGTTATAATATTAAATGCATATTAGTCACTTGTTAATGAGGTTTCCTTTGCTCCTCCATGGCTATACTTGCTACAATGTTACAATGCTACAATGTTTATATCCCTTCTCACAGGTGCAACAGGTATAAAAAAAAAACGACAACTGTATATAATGTATAATACTTATTGGGTTATCTTCCCTTCTATTGGATCAGCAGGAAAGAGAAAGACATGTATAATGTACATTTCCTTTGCCCTCTGTGTCTTAAGTTCTTAAGCTTGAAAAAGCAATATATTAGTACGACACACTCTAAGACAAACTGAACCAATTATGGCAATGAGGTGATGAACATTTTTATGACTAAAGACACGGCACATTTTCTTACCTGTTAATGTGTTCCCCCTCCCCCTCCTGATTGGGTCCACCGGAAAAGGAAAGAAGACACCCGCCTACATAAGCGCCGACCTCTCAGGCTCCAGTGTCTTCGACTTCACAAGCTTAAATAATAGGTTAACATATAGTACTAATAATATGGGCCGGGAAATTATAAGCTGCCATGGAGGAATAGAGGAAAACACATTAACAGGTAAAAAAAATTTGCCGTTTCCTCTACCCCTCCCATGGCAGCTGAACGTATGGTTAGTCCCAGTTTTAAAGCAATGGGTGGGCCAAATTAACTAAACTAACCAGGGCTCGAAGTGGGGGTGTATACGAGGGTATGACATACCGGCACTTCTCCCACTGATGTAATGGAAAAATTAAAAATCTCCATTGACTTCCATTATTTTCTATGTTTCCATATCACCACTTCTGAATGTCCATACCCCCACTTCTATATTTCCACTTCGACCACTGAAACTAACTAAATATACACACAGCAGTCTTAACTCAGACGGCTGCAGTCAGGACACTATGTCCGAAGCTGGCCTCAGCTGAGGCTAGAACGTCCACTTTATAATGTTTTGTAAACGTGTGCAGGGATGACCAGCCTGCTGCCCTACAGACTTCCTGAATCGATGCCTGCTCTTTATCTGCCCAGGAGGTTGACAAGGCTCTAGTTGAGTGGGCTCTAATGGAGATGGGAGGTGGAATCCCTTTGATAAGGTAGGCCTCAGAAATGCAGGATCTGATCCATCTAGCTATGGTGCTTTTTGACACGGCGTTGCCTTTAGTTCTTCCGTCTGTAATGAGAAACAAATGTTTAGAACAGCGAAATTCAGAAGTATGGTCAATATAAATTCTAAGGGCGTAAGGACGGTAATGTCAATTCCTGGTTGATGTGAAATGCCGACACTACCTTGGGCCATTATTTAGGGTTAGTCCTTAACACTACTCTATTAGGATAGAAGTTTAAATAAGGTTGCTCTGCCCAAAGAGCCTGCAATTCTGCTATTCTTCTGGCTGAGGTAATGGCAACCAGGAATGCCACTTTAAAGGATAAGTACTTTAAGGACACTTCTCGCAATGGCTCAAAAGGTGTATCGGACAGGACATCCAACACTAGGTTGAGGTCCCATGGCAACACAGGTTCCCTGAACGGTGGCCTAATTCTTGTCATCGCCTGAACAAACCTAGAGACATATCTATTGGCGGCCAAATCTACATCTAGTAAAGCCGCTAGTGCTGAAATTTGAACTTTGATGGAATTGAGGGCTAACCCCAAATCTAGACCTGACTGCAAAAAGTCCAGAACTGAGGAGACTAGTGAATGGTCCTTAGCTTCCTCTCTACACCAATAGACATATCTGGACCAGATTTTATAATAGGTTTTCCTTGTATTGTTTCCTGGCTTTAAGAAGTGTCTCAATTACTTTCTCAGAAAACCCTAATTGCTTGAGTCTCCTGACCTCAGTAGCCAGGCCGTCAGGCTCAGGGATGCCGGATTTGGGTGTAGCACTGGTCCTTGAGACAGTAGATCCGGAGCAGGAGGCAATCTCCATGGAGGCACTACTGACAGTTTCACAGCTTGCGGGAACCATGCTCTCCTCGGCCAGTAGGGCAAGATTGCGATTACCATAACATCCTCTCTGGCTAGAGGGATAGGAGGGAAAATGTATGCAAGATCGAACGTCCATGGGAAGATTAGCACGTCTACTTGCAGAGCCTGCGGGTCCCGGTATCTTGAAAAGTACTGGGGTAACTGACTGTTGACGTGAGATGCCATTAAATCCACCTGTGGTGTCCCCCAGCAATGCATTAATGCCAGAAATAATTGGTGGTTGAGCTACCATTCTCCTGGATGACAGAGGTGGCAGCTAAGGCTGTCTGCTACTTGGTTGTCCTTGCCTGCTATAAAGACTGCTTTCACGTCTGACACACTGTTCTCTGCCCAGCATAGAAACTTGCGTGCATACTGCATCAGGCTTCAACTTTTTGTGCCGCCTTGTTTGTTCACATATGTGACAACCGCCTTGTTGTCTGTTTGTATGACGACATGTTGACCTTTTAACAGGTCTTGAAAGCTTAGGCACGCAAGACGCATGGCCTCCATTTCTCTGATGTTTGAATGGTGGTGTGTGAGATCCTGGTCCCACTGGCCTTGCGCCATTCGGTGAGTGCATGTAGCTCCCCATCCTACCAAACTGGCATCAGCAGTAACTAGGACGGGTCGTTGATAGGCAAAGGACTTTCCGTGCCCTAGTCTTATTTCGTCCAGCCACCAGTCTAGGGGCGCTCTTACGCTTGGAGTTAATAGAACGACGACATCTGTGTGAAAGGCGGTCCATTGAGCCAGGAAGACGGCTTGAAATGGTCACATGTGCAGTCTTGCCCAGGGAATAATATCTAGGATTTTTAGACAGTCTCGGACAGATAACCTGGGCTTTCTTCTGCCGCTTGAAACACGGAGCTTTTCCCTCCATCGATGAGGTCCGATTCCAGTGAATTACACCATCCGCTTAAGACCCTTGCTGTCATCGCCGATGCAGGTTTTAGAGAGGCTCCTGCGATAGAGTAGCTTCTTGAATCCGATCTCCATTTTCTTATCCATGGGATCACGAAAAATATTAGTGTCCTCTAAGGGAAGAGTTGTTCTTTTGGACAATCTCGCTACTGCCGAATCCACCTTGGGTGCATTGTCCCATAGTTTTACCTCGTTGTCTGGGTGAAAAGGATACGTTCTTGCCAGCCTGGCATTGACGGGCATCCTCTTGTCCGGGTGTTTCCATTCCTCCTGGACCAAATTTTTAATCACCTGAGACAGGGGAAAGACCCTCAGTTTCTTCTTAGATTCTGTAAGCAGCATCTCCTGTAACACCATTTCCTGTTGCACCTCTTCAATATTCAAAGATTTATGTAATAGCTTGAGTAAGTTGTTTACAAAGTCTGGATTAAAGTCCCCCTCTGGCTGCAATAGAACTGACTCTTCCTCTGAGCGTACTGACCCTTCGGATAGTAATATAGGTTCTTCAACATCAGAGGCCCCCGAATGCTCACTGATTACAGATCTAGGTCTTTTCAATGTGAGCCTGTCCAGATCTTCCTTTGTCACGAATGACTGAGCAAAAGTGTTCTTTAACATTGCCATGAAGCTGGACATCTGAGGAGAAGACTATTGCTGTTGCACTTTTTACATTCCTCACAAATAGTTCCCACATATTTATCTGGCAAAACAGAGAGCACACAGGTTTTCTTATGCTTAGCCTTTAGGACAAATCTGTCCTTGCTTGACTCAGAGCCTAAAAGACATACATTATTATTAATCCAGCCAGACCATAACACCACACACTTAAACACCACTCTGCTGCCTGTCCTCCATAGTGCTGCACAATGATGCAAATGCACGTTTTCAAAGCATTCCCAGCCTTATATTAACAGGCGCCCTGTGATGACATCACGCCGTGTTGCAGATTGGATTCACCCAGGCACGTCATTATCTTCACTTCTTTAGAAGTGGTATGTGTGTATGGTCTGGAACGCGCGCTCCCACGCTGCTGCGGGAGGCGCGGTTTAAGTCTGTTGTACCGTAGAAGCGCCTGAGGATGACGGAGTCACGTGGGCACCTAGCACCAAAGGAGTGGGCCCGAAGATGCCTACAGAGGCCGGCTACCAGACAATGCCGGGTCCTGCGCACGAGGTGTCTGCCGGGACACAATCGCGACTACAGCTGGAGTGCTGGAGTGCTGCCTTGCCTGTACCCAAGGTAACGGCAGAGGGCGAACAGAGGAGGCTGCAGCGGGGGAAAGACGTGGGGACCCAAAAAAGGAAAGAAGACACTGGAGCGCAAGAGGTCGGTGCTTGTGTAGGCAGGTGTCTTATTTCCTTTTCCGGTGGACCCAATCAGGAGGGGGAATATCCCATACGTTCAGCTGCCATGGGAGGGGTAGAGGAATACTTTATAAGAAAGTGCAGGATCATCTCTCTGAATCCTCAGAGTGATAACGGAGAACAAACCGTGGCCTTTTAAATACAAACTTCCTCAAATCATCCTTTGCATGAAATCTGCATTACCTGGTACATTTCTTACTATCAATTCAGAAAATTGAGAAGGGGGAGCAAGACACTGGCGTTGCATGCATTTACAAGCAATTCCAATTTATCTCACATTTAAGGTCTTATGAATAAGATCTAGGAGGTTAGAGACTAGATCCGGGCTAACATCTCCTTCTGCCAGTGACGCCACTGACGACTCCTCAGAATGGACAGGTGGATTTTCAGGGTCAGACTCACCCGAATGATCACTCAGGACCACACATGGTCTCTTGGAGGTAATCTTTTGTAAGTCCTCTTTAGTTACAAATGTGCCAGATAATGTATTTTTCAGCATAGCCATAAAGCTAGTCATTTGGGGAGAAGGTAGTTGCTGCTCCACTGCCTTACACTCCTCACATACTGAAGCAGGGTACTTCTCAGGAAGCTCCTTCACAGAGGGAGCATACATTAATTTGCCTCTTTTTTTGCTTAGCCTTAAGGACAATCCTGTCCTTGCTGGATTCAGAGCCTGCAACACATATATAACATCCCATCAGAGTAAGCACAACTAATGCCATGCATAAGAAAAAAAAGAGTCCATAAAAAGAGAAAAAAAGAGAGCCTCACTAGATTTCTTCTGCCTATTGTCCTCCATAGGACAACAGGTATCACAATATGCTGGCTTCTTGCACACTGATTTACCCGGGCATGTCACATCCTATACTCGATCACAAAAGGCCACGCTGTGCTTCCGATCTGTAACAGTGTGACCTGCCTGCGTGTGCCTGGAACGCCGATGCCGGGGAACGAACAGCACACCATGCCTGTGACTTGCAACATCAGCGGGCGGCCGGTGGACAGCAGGGAGAGACAAGTAATCCGGTCCGTAGCTGGAAAAGGAAAAAAAGACACTACGGCCAGGGCGGGCGGATGTTATATAGGCCGTGTCTTCCTTCCTTTTCCGGTCCAGGACTGTATGGGGAATTAACCCGTTAGTGGCTGCCATGGTGAGCAGAGGGGAAAAATGGTTTACCTTTTCATCACTTCCATCTTTGCAGTCACTGGCTCCATCACATTTCCATGCCTTCAGGATACATTCACCACTTTCACATTGGACATCTCCAGTTGGACAGTACACAGGTTTAGAGACTGAGCAGTTTGATTCATCAGAATAATCCCCACAATCATTGTCTCCATCACAGAGCATGGTATTTGGAATACACTGACCATTTGTGCAGCGAAACTTGCCACTATTACATTGCTTTTGTTCTAAAATAAAAATTAAAAATAAAATAAGTAAAATTATATTTAAAAAACCAAACAAAAAGAAAATAGCGAGAGGGCAAAGACTATTCAAATGACAAAATAGAAATAACTATTGACTAATCAGTTACAATAAATAAAGCTGTCTATATTCTAGTGGTCTTCCCAGTTTTCCTACTTAATTGTGACATTGCAACCCCTGGCAGGGTTTTTCTCTACTGCGTTTTTATATTACTTCCCCATATAACCAAGTCAGTCTTCACTTCATTAGCTCAGGAGGGCACCACTGACAATGTAATGTAAAAAACAAAAACAATTCCAAACACTTACCACAACCTTGCTCATCTGCCTCATCAAAGCAATCAGGTTTATTATCACATAACCAGCTCTCAGGAACACAGCGACTATTCTGATCACAATATAGGGCACAGTTCTCGGATGGCGTCCAGCAATTTTTCTCATCTGATCCATCAGGACATTGTGATAATCCATCACAGCGATATCTTTCCTCAATGCATTTAATACCGTTTAAACACTGAAACATACCTTTGAGCAAAGCATTTGATGTTCAGACAAAATATAAAGAGGTAAAAAAAAAAAAGTATATTAAAATAAAAAGATGCAAAAACAAAAATAAAATTGCTAAAATCATGAACAGAACATGTTTGCATAGCTAATAAAGACTAGGGGGTCTATTAAATTGTTTAGTTTAGTCAGTTTTTGGTCAGGACTGTGCACGAAAAATATCGTGCAAATCTGTTCTGACTTTTTTGGCCGCTAATTGCAACAGTTGCAAAGACTCCATTCTCGAGCCCAAATTGTATACGAAATGAGCAAGAAAACACACCTGTCTCCTTTACCAGTTTGCTGTTCCAGAACACTTGGCTGCCTGTCCCTGTTGTCCTGCTGGATATTCTTGGCTAGGTATGTGGCACTGGATGTGCTTAATCATAATACTATTTCTCCAGTGGTATTCTTTACACGTCATAAGTAATCGATGGAGTGGAGTAGGTTTTAAAAGACAGTTTGGCAGTGTAGTGGGAAGTCATTTGAGTACCACAAGCAGTTGCTAGCAGGTATCACTGACCACCAGAAAGTCCAAGCATTATTGAACACTGTTTTCATTGATGTTTCTATTTCTCAATTTTAAGTGAAAATATCACTATTTCATCTTATTTTATTGTAATGTCATTTATCACCCTAACTTGGTTGAACAGAAATATTCTAAACGGTGTTAATTCTCTGAACATTTTTTGTGAAGTGCTCTTTGCAATGCTAGTAAGACTATACTACCTTGAGAACAAGCATCTATTTAGCTCTTGGGAATCTAGTAAGCTTCTCTTACCTGTAGTGTTACAAAACATGTTGCAGTCATCCTCATCAGAGCCATCAAAGCAGTCTTTCTCCCCATCACATACAAAGTCTGAAGAGATACATTCTTTTCCATCTCGACATGAAAGAAAGGTTCTTGGACAAAATAAAGTTTCTGGGAAAGGCGGAGGTTCTGAAGAAGTCACCAGATCTGTTGAGTAAATGGAAATTGCCATTCACAACATTTTTCTTTAAAAAGTAGCATCATCAGTCAAAAGAATCAACGGAACACTGTAGGTTGGGTTCCCCCAACTAGAAAAGACCTGGGCCTAAATTCACTAAGCGGAGAGTTTGCTGGTGAATTTGAAAGGTGGTGAAGTTGCCCATAGCAACCAATCAGATTCGAGCTCACATTCTCCAGTATGCAAAATGAAACAGAGCTTGAATCT